>VWZE01008603.1:81427-112357 GCA_013396675.1 Eubucco bourcierii
GAGGTGGGAGGTGGGAGTTGAGAGGTGGGAGGTGGGAGGTGAGAGGTGGGAGGTGGGAGGTGAGAGTTGGTGGGTGGGAGGTGTCCCTGCCCATGGCAGGGGTTGGCACTGGCTTATCTCTGAGCTCCCTTCCAACCCAACCCATTTTGGGGTTCCTCTCCTCATCTCTTTAACCAATTTTGGGGTTCCTCTCCTCATCTCTTTAACCAATTTTGGGGTTCCTCTCCTCAACTCTTTAACCAATTTTGGGGTTCCCCTCCTCATCTCTTTAGCTCTGACCCCTCCCCAGCCTTTGCTCCTTATCCCTGAGTGCAGGGACCGGGGCCCACTCCTGCACTCCTCCTCGCCAGGTCTCATCCCCTCAGCTTCGCAGAAGTGGCAATTTGGAGGAAGTTTGGAGTGTTCTTCTCTCTGCTCTTATCTCCTCTCTCCTAGCACTGCCCTGGCAGCATGTGCTGGGACCTGCCCTGGCAGCATGGAAACATTCCTGTCTCTGCAGCTCCTGGCACCTCCAGAGGCTGTGTGGCAATGAGAAATTCGGGAGGATTGAAAAGAAATGATTAACGATGGGGCAGAAGAGAAGGAAGCCAAAAGCTGCCACTCACAGCAGACCTTTCAGCCTCAGCTGCAGCTCAGCTCTTGCAGCACTGCCTCTTCCCACCAGGAAGTTCAGGGAGGGGTAAAAAATCAACAACAACCAATTTTGTGTTTGAATTAAAGAGCTTCCAATGGCTGTGACCTTCACCAGGAGAAAAAACCACCCCAGGCTGTGGTTTATAGAGGGCAGGAGCCACGCAGGGTGGGGTGGCTGAAGCTCTCCTGAGCGAGAGAAGAGATGAAGGCTGAAAATGTGCCTGCAGGAGAGTCCAGGAGCACACAGCCCTGGTGGAAGCAGAGGTAGGAAGGAAGAATGATTCTCCCTGGAACACTGAGAGACTGAGAAGGAAGAATCAGGACAACAACCTGGCTGTGCTCAGTCATCCAGAAGAAGCACCCAGGGACTTGCAGGCACCACCAGTGGAGGCTAAAACCTTCACAGAGTCCATTTCAGTGGAACTGCCTGGGAGGAAGCTGAGCAGGATGTGAGGAAAGCCAAAGGCACCAGTGGCACCTTGGGGACCACAAAAATGGGTTACAGGACAACCAAGAAATGCCCTGGAGCAGCAGGAAGGGGTTGAGGGAGCAGCAGGGATGGAGTTGGGAAGCAGCAGGGATGGGATTGGGAAGCAGCAGGGATGGGGTTGGAAAGCAGCAGGGATAGGGTTGGAAAGCAGCAGGGATAGGGTTGGAAAGCAGCAGGAAGGGGGTTAGGAAGCAGCAGGGATGGAGTTGGGAAGCAGCAGGGGTGGGGTTGGAAAGCACCAGGGATGAGATTGGAAAGCAGTAGGAAGGGGCTTGGAAAGCTGCTGCCCAAGGGCCTGATCTGATAGCAGAAGCCTGTGACACACCTGGTGGTATAACCAAGATCAAAGCCTTGCTCCACCTGGCAAAGCCTCCAACGCTTTTCCTCTCCCACTGCTTTCATCTGCACCGCTCTGAGCTGGATTTCAGTCCTGGGCAGTTGTCCCCCCTGTGCTGCAGCCACTTTGCCTGCACTGCAGCGCCAGAGGGTGTCTGAAGGTGGCTGTCTGTGCTCCAGGGGTGTCAGAGGGGAAGCAGAAGCCTCCCAGCCCCCAGTTTTCCCGACCTGGATCACAGAGTACTGTGCAGCAGCAGCAGTGTGGATTTTATCCTGCAGTGCCCCAGACGCAAGGCTCTGAGTGCTGGGGAGTGCAGGGGGAGCCCCCAGAGAGGAGGATGCTGCTCTCCCAGGCAGCAGGAGTAGATCAGGTCACTGCTCCCCTGTGAGCCTTCTGCACCTCAGCTCAGTGGGTTTGGGTTCCTCATACTCTAACACTGGGCTGCACCACCCCCACCACTGCCCTGCAGCTCCCTCGGGCAGGCTGCCATCCTGACACTCTTCTTCCACCTGCTCCCAGGGACCTGCCGGGCAGGTTTTTCTCCCCCAGGGCTGAGCAGGACATTCAGCTCCACAGCAGGAAGCTGCAGTGTGTCTGTGGCAGCCAGAAGTGCCTTCTGCAGCTCTTGGGCAGGTTGGGCAGTTCTGCTGAGCAGCCTCACTGGGCAGTTCAGAGCCCTCTGCGTGCTGCAGGCTCCACTGGAAGCAGAGAGCTGGGCTGAGATGTGCCCAGGCTGCAGTGTTGGACCAGGGGGAGGCTGAGCCATGCTGTGTCCCTCTCAGGTGGGGTACCCTGGCCCTGAGTCACTGCAGAATTCCTCTGGCCCAGCCTCACTGCAGTGGGGCAGGTGGTGCAGCTGCCTCAGCCACCTCCCAGCCTCTCTGTTTGTTCTCTTCCCCTCCCTGCCCTTGCCTTGCTGTTTGCCATCTCCTCTGCACAAACCAGCCCAGCTCTGCCCTGGCCTCGGCCCTTCCTGGAGCACTTTTTGTGGCTATAAGGAGACCAGAGCCCACCCCCACTCCCATGTCCCCTTTGGCTTAGATTTAGCTCTTCATTTTGGGACAAAATTGTTTTCTTCAGAACCACCACAGCAGGCAGCTCTGCTCCAAAGGTTGTGCCTAGGGGAGGCCTTGGAGCTGGAGGAATTCCTGCTCAAACCTGGCTGTTCCCTGGAAGCTGCCAACACTGCTGGGCCAGCTCACTCCTTCCATCTCCAGAGCAGTCCCAGGGGGGCTGGAGAGAGGGAGGAGGAGGGAGAGAATGGAGGAAGAGATGTGAGAAATGCTCCCGTCCTGAGGAGCTGGCAGTACAGCAGCAGTGCTGCTTTGGACAGTTCCTCCTGGGCCATGCAGGGCTGGAACATTCCAGAAATGAACTTTGCAGGAATCAGGAGGAGCAGAAGGCTGAGGTCTGTGTCCCTTCTGCTCACTCCTCTCCTTCAGGACCCCAAGTGGCACCAGGGACCTGTTCCTGCTGTTGCTCCCTCCTCCAGTTTGTGCCTGTCTCTGCTGTTCCTTGGACAGGCTCTGGAGAACAGGAGACTCCTCCAGACCAGGCATGTTCTGTGCCAGGCTCTTTCCTCTGATGCCAGCCTGGGAGGAAAAGAGCAAAAGAGAAGGAAAGAGCAAAACTCCCTTCAGGAAGAAGATTTCTCCTCAAAGGAAGTAAGGAAAAGGGTGGGAAGCTGCTCCCCCAAGGGCTGTGCAGTTCTTCCCCACCTGGACTCCTCTCAAGCTCTGTTCCCAGCCCTTCCCTGGCTGCCACGGACACAGCCACTGCATGCCTGCGGTGCCTGCGGCAGCGCTGGGCACTGCCAGCCTTTTGTCCCTGGCCAAGCGAAGCCCAACTGTGCTCTGGAAGTGAGGCCACCTCTGGATCCCACCCTCTGCTCCCAGGGGGAGGGAATGGGCTGCCGTGGGTGCAGGGATGCGGGGAGGAAGTGCAGCCCTTGGGAGCTGCTGACCGATGGGAGGGACCTGCCCTGCTGGCAGCAGCTCCGGGCTGAGAAATTCCACGGGTCTCAGATAACCGCTCCCGGGGACAACTCCCAGTGCCAAAGGCATAAAAGAGCAGGGCAGGGGGACCCTGGCACACACTCGGGGATCGCTGCAGCTCGGCTCAGGTCCTTGGCACTTCCCACCATGGCCACTTACAGCTTCAGGCAGACAACCTCCTCCGTGGCAGGGGGTCCCGGCGGCTCCTCGCTGCGTTTTGGAGGCTCCTTTAGAGCTCCGAGCATCCACGGCGGGTCTGGGGGCAGGGGGGTCTCGGTGTCCTCTGCCAGGTTCGTCTCCTCTGGCCTGGGGAGCGGCCTGGGTGGGGGCTATGGAAGCAGCTTCAGCAGCAGCTTCGGCGGTGGCTTTGGGGGGCTGGGCGGCGGCGATGGACTGCTGCAGGGCAATGAAAAGGCAACGATGCAAAGCCTGAACGAGCGCCTGGCTGCGTACCTGGAGAAGGTGAGAGCCCTGGAAGAGGCCAACTCGGACCTGGAGACCAAAATCCGGGGCTGGTACCAAAAGCAAGGGCCAAGCCCAGCTCGGGACTACAGTGCCTACAACAAGACCATCGAAGAGCTCCGAGACAAGGTAGGTGCTGCCAGCTCCTGGAACCACCTGCGGGGCAAGCAGAAAAACCCAGGGAGGCAAAGCTGGGTGGGACAGCCCCAGCAGGGACTGTGGCTGGGGACAGGGCAGGCAGGTGAAGGAATTGATGAGTGTGGAAGGAGCTGCTCTTGAAATGCCCTCCAGAAGACACAGAGCAGTCAGCCCGAGCTGCCTTAGTGCCCAACCCTTTGGTGTCTGCTGGTAGCAAAGCATTTCTCAGTGCACACACAGCTCATGGGGGTGTGACCAGAGTGACAAAGAGCCCTGAGAGCAGCCTGGGGGTCTCTGTGATCTGTTACCTGCCGTGGAGCAGGAGCAGCCTCAGAGGCAGTGACTAACACAGGGTGGGAAAGATAATCTTGGGACCAGCAAGATTCCATCACCAAGCACTTTCTTTCCTTCCATGGTTTGCTTAGAATCATAGAATGGGAAGGTTGGAAGGGACCTCAAGGATCAGCCAGTTCCAACCCCCTGCCATAGGCAGGGACACCTCCCACTAGCACAGGGCACTCAAGGCCTCATCCAACCTGGCCTTGAACACCTCCAGGGAGGGAGCAGCCACAACCTCCCTGGGCAACCTGTGCCAGTCTCTCACCACCCTCACTGGAAAGAACTTCCTCCTAACATCCAGCTTCAATCTCCCCTCTGCCACTTCCAACCCATTGCCCCTTGCCCTGGCATTGCAAGCCCTTGTTAGTCCCTCCCCAGCCTTCCTGTAGCCCCTTTCAGATACTGAAAGGCTACTATCAGGTCTCCTGGAAGCCTTCTCTTCTCCAGGCTGCAGAGCCCCAACTCTCAGCCTGTCCTCACAGCAGAGCTGCTGCAGTCCTCTGATCATCCTCGTGGCCTCCTCTGGACTGGCTCCAACACTTCCATGTCCTTCCTTCCTTAAGCTTGGAGCTGGAATAGGAGTGCTGGGACATTTGGCTTGTGGGATAAGGAAGGAATCAGTCCCATATCTAATGCAGGGTTTGCCCCAGCAGCTGATAACAGATCCCTGCAGCTGATACTCACCTGGCAGACATGGGCACAGCTGGTTCAGCTGAGGGAGCATGGAAAGGACACCTGAGGCTTGCTTGTCCCTGCTCAGCCCTGGGTTCATGACCGAGGGCGCTGCCTCCTGCCTCAGCACAACCACAGTCCTGCCTGGCTTCAGCCACCGAGCTCAGCAGAGGCAGAGCTGACAGCCAGGCCTCCTCCAGGCCTCCTCCAGGCTTTCTCCTTGTAGTTTTCCTTTCCCTCCTGCCATTGCTCTCTTTACTTAAGTGAGAGGAAAATGTTGTTCCAGCTGCTTTTGTGGGTGACCTCTTGAGTCTGAGGTGGCAGGCAAAGAGGACTTGCAGCCTTTTGGGGAAAGATGAGCAGGGACTGCTTCCAACAAAGCACAGCCTCCTCTGGAGGCTTTCATGGTGCATGAGAAGAGCCAACAAATATCATCCTGAACACTCTGGGGAATGAGGATGTGCCCAGAGCCTTCCCAGATGCACTGTGACCCCTTCTTGTTGTGACCACCACACAAAGGTGTTTGGAGTCCTGCAGCCCTTGCAGTCACTTCCCACTGTTAGGAACCCTTCAATGAGAGGAGGTTCTCCAGGGGGGTCTGCAGCCTTGGCTTCCTCTGCACCTCTCCAAGAAACAGGTTTCTGCCTCAGTCCTCAGAGCTGCCTGCCAGTGCCTGAAGGCATCCTGCAGGAAGGCTGCAGAGAGACTTTTGCTGAGGGGGTCTGGAGTCAGGCCAAGGAGGAATGGTTTGGAGCTGAGGCAGAGCAGGGTTAGAGTGGAGCTGAGGAAGAAGCTGTTGAGTGTGAGGGTGGTAAGAATGTGGCACAGGCTGCCCAGGGAGGTTGTGGTTGCCTCCTGCCTGGAGGTGTTCAGGGCCAGGCTGGTTGAGATCTTGAGCAGCTGAGTCTAGCTGAGAGGTGTCCCTGGGCATGGCAGAAGGTTGGAGCAGCTCAGCTCTGAGCCACTCTGGAATCCTGTGAGTGTAAAACACCAACCACTCCCTGCCTCACTAAGGTCTTCCCCTCCAAGGCAGCACCAGGAACTGTGGCACATGAGCTGAAATCAGAGGAGTGCAGACACCTACCCACGAGTGCCAGTGGTGGCCAAAGTGCTGCTCTAACTCTGTGCAGCCTGCTCACTGCAGGCTGTGGATGCTTCCCTGCTCAGGACAAAGCAATTAATTCTTGATCTTCAGAGCAGGAAAGAAGATATCAGAGCTGCCCCAGCTCCAGCACTCAGCTCCCTTTCTTTGCAGATCCTTGATGCCACCATTGACAACTCCAAGATCGTCCTGCAGATTGACAATGCCAGGCTGGCTGCAGACGACTTCAAAACCAAGTGAGTCACTCCTGGAAGGAAAAACGGCCTTGAGCAGGCAGGAATCCTCCTGGGGCCAAAGGTCTGCCTGTAAAATCTGTGTGAGAACCTGCTTGGTCCTTCCACTGCAGCCCAGCCCTTGCAGTCCCTGCTGAGAGCACCACAGGGAGGGCTGTGTCGCGTAGGGTATGGTGAGAAAGGTTCGGTGCTGGACACCACTCACCACATCAGCAACCTCCCAGCCAGATGTGTCC
Organism: Eubucco bourcierii; assembly: GCA_013396675.1. Lineage (NCBI taxonomy): Eukaryota > Metazoa > Chordata > Aves > Piciformes > Ramphastidae > Eubucco > Eubucco bourcierii. The sequence goes on from VWZE01008603.1 coordinate 88,064, forward strand.
CAGCCAGATGTGCCCCAGCAGAGGGTGAGATGCTTCAGCAGGCAGCCTGAGAGCTGGGTTTGGCCTTCCCCAGGTTTGAGACCGAGCAGGCTCTGCGCATGAGCGTGGAGGCTGACATCAATGGACTGAGGAAGGTCCTGGATGAGCTGACCCTGGCCAGAGCTGACCTGGAGCTGCAGATTGAGAACCTGAAGGAGGAGTTGGCCTACCTCAAAAAGAACCATGAGGAGGTAAAAAAATCCCCCAGTTTGAAAGTGGTATTAAAAAAAGAGTCTAGAAGTGTAGAGGTCCTCAGGACTGCCTTGAGCTCTCTCCAGCAGCGCAGGAAAGAAGCTGAACATTCCCCCACGAGGGTTTGAGGGCATTCAGCCAGACCTCAGCCCATGGAGGAGTGGAAGGTTGATCAGATTTGCACTTTATGTCCCCTCTTTTGTCTTGCCCACCCAGGAACTGGCTGCCCTGCAAGGACAAGTGGCAGGCCAAGTCAATGTGGAACTGGACTCTGCTCCAGGCGTTGACCTGTCCAAGATCCTGGCTGATATGAGAGATCAGTACGAGCACCTGGCTGAGAAGAACAGGAAGGATGCTGAGGCCTGGTTCCACAGCAAGGTAGGAAAACCTCCCTCCTGTGCCTGCACCGACCCAAAAAACTGCTGTGAAAGCCTCCTAAGCTCTGCTGGGAGCCTCCACTCCTCATGAGCCTCCATCCCTCACCTGCTCCTCTCCCTGCCGCAGTCGGAGGAGCTGAACCGCGAGGTTGCCGTCAACACCGAGCAGCTGCAGAGCAGCAGGTCCGAGGTCACCGACCTGAGGCGCACACTGCAGGGGCTGGAGATCGAGCTGCAGTCCCAGCTCAGCATGGTACCCTGAGCCCTGCCCCCCTGCCCCCTAGCAGCACCCTCTCTGCCTCCCCCGTGCCCCTGTGCCCGTGGAAGGCAGCTCTAGAGGGCACACTGGCCGATACCCTGAGCTCTGCCCACCTGCCCCCTGAGCAGCACCCTCCTGTGCCTCCTCCTGACCCTGTGCCCCTGTGCCCGCAGAAGGCAGCTCTGGAGGGCACAGTGGCAGACACTGTGATCCCTGCTGCGCCTGCCCCCTGAGCAGCACCCTCCTGTATCCTCCCCCTGACCCTGTGCCCGCAGAAGGCAGCTCTGGAGGGCACAGTGGCAGATACTGTGATCCCTGCTGTGCCTGCCCCCTGAGCAGCACCCTCCTGTATCCTCCCCCTGACCCTGTGCCCGCAGAAGGCAGCTCTGGAGGGCACAGTGGCAGACACTGTGATCCCTGCCGCACCTGCCCCCTGAGCAGCACCCCCCTCTGCCTCCCCCGTGCCCCTGTGCTCGCAGAAAGCAGCTCTGGAAGGCACAGTGGCAGACACCGTGATCCCTGCCGTGCCTGCCCCATGAGCAGCACCCTCCTGTACCTCCCCCTGACCCTGTGCCCCTGTGCCCGCAGAAGGCAGCTCTGGAGGGCACGCTGGCAGACACGGAGGCGCGGTTCGGCGCGCAGCTGGCACAGCTGCAGGGGCTGGTGGGCAGCCTGGAGGCGCAGCTGGCAGAGCTGCGTGCGGACATGGAGCGGCAGAACCAGGAGTACCGGAGCCTGATGGACATCAAGACCCGGCTGGAGCAGGAGATCGCCACGTACAGGCAGCTGCTGGAGGGGCAGGACGCACAGTAAGGAGCTCTGCTGGCTGCACCAAGCCTCCCTGCTGAGCCCCACGGCACCTGGCCGTGCCACGGTGCTCCTCTGCGCCAGCGAGCACGGCCCCACGCTGGGCACACGGCTGCCAGGCTAGGTGACAGCTGAGGCGCTGCTGGGTGCCAGCACAGGTGGTGCAGGAGCTGATGACACTCAGGGTGAAAGATCAGCACCAACCTCCCCTAAGCCTCCTGTTAGCAGTGAAGCAGCTTCTGCCTCCTGGGGAGCAGAGGGGGAGGAGATGCTGTGGGGAGGGGAGGCAGGAGGTGGCTGTTGGACAGCCGCAGGGTGGTCCTCCCCATGGCAGCAGCATTCTTCACACGGAGCCTGAAGGAGGGGAGGGGGCTCAAGGTCTGGGACAATAATGTAGGGGTGGCATTGATGACTCCTGCTCCATGAGTGCTTTCTCTCTCTCTGCAGGATGTTTGGCTCTTCTGGAACTGCTGGTAAGAGTTTTTTCTTTTCAGGAAGCCTTCAGGACTCAAAGGAATTTGGTCTTCTGAAGGCAGTAGAATGAAGGCAGCATGGGCACCGTGCCCACACCAGAGCCTGGGCTGCTGCTCTGACTGCTGCCACAGGCAGGAATCTTAGGCAGCAAAATGTGGCTCTGGCTAGGACTGAGCAAATCTGTCAGCAGCTGAAAGCACCTCAGAGCGTGCTACAGTAAGGCCCCAAATGTTTAACCACCCCCAGGTGAAAGGCTCCAGGAAATGTGAGCTTGGCCAACTCTGGGGAGCTGCAGGAACATGCAGGTGAAATTCAGCCTTGAGCTTGTGAAGGTCACAATGCAGGGGGGCACAAAGCACTGCTGTGAGGGAGGAAAACATCTGGGAGAAGGGTATGGGGGCTGAGACCTGAGCTGGGCTCAGTGCCTGCTGCAGTATTGTCCTCAGAGCTATGCCTGAGTCATTGCTCTTCTCTCTCTGTTGCTGCAGACAAGAGGGACAAGCTGAGCGATGGGAAGTAGCTCTGCAAGCCCTCCAGTGTCACCTTCCAGCTGAGTGAAAGCAGCCAGGACACAGGAACTGAAAGGCAGAGCAAGGCAAGAGCAAGCTTGAGCTGAAAGGCATTGCTGAACAGCTGGAGATGACTTCTGGAGCAGAGGAATTCTTGGGCATACCAAGTTTAGATTGATTCATCCCTGTCGTGGTGATTACCTTCTCAGCTGGGTTAGCTTCTCTGTGGCTTCTGGTTCTTCATTTGCTCCAATAAAGAGAATCTTCTCCCTGCAAGAGCTTCTCTTGGCTTCTGGTGTGCTGGTGTTAGGTTATAGCTGGACATGATCACCTCAAAGGTCTTTTCCAGCCTCAAGGATTCTGTGCTTCTGTGGTCACTGCCACTGCTCCTGGTTTCCACTCGGGAGGAAGCAGGCAGCCTGCTGCCAGGTGATGCTCTCTGGTCTGTGCCCAGACCAAGGGGACCCCAGGGCTGCACTGCTCCACAGCAGATCACCCTGCAGTGCCAGGGAATCACAGAATCAGTCAGGGTTGGAAGGGACCACAAGGAGCAGCCAGTTCCAACCCCCCTGCCATGGGCAGGGACACCTCACACTGGATCAGGCTGGCCAGAGCCTTATCCAGCCTGGCCTTAAACACCTCCAGGGATGAGGCTTCCACCACCTCCCTGGGCAACCCATTCCAGGCTCTCACCACCCTCATGTTGAACAACTTCTTCCTAACATTCAGTCTGAATCTCCCCCCAAAGTCCTATCACTGCTTGACAGCCTGAAAAGTCCCTCCCCAGCTTTCTCGTAGCTCCCCTTAAGATACTGAAAGGCCACAATAAGGTCACATCAGAGCCTTCTCCTCTCCAGACTGCACAGCCCCAACTCCCTCAGTCTCTCCTCACAGGAGAAGTGCTCCAGGCCTTTGCTCAGGGAGTCATCAGCAAATCCTTCATCACTCCGTGGCCATGGGAGGGGATGATGCTCCCAGCTTTGCTCACAGCTGTGTGTTCAGAACAGACCAGTGGAGAGTTCACAGAATCCTAGAATGGGTTGGGTTGGAAGGGACCTCCAGAGGTCACCCAGTGCAGCCCCTGCACTCAGCAGGGAAATCTCCACTAGAGCAGCTTGCTCAGAGCCTTGTCCAGCCTCAGCCACCTCCCTGGGCTACCTGCTGCAGTGTTCCAGCAGCCTCACAGTGCAGAACTTGTTCCTCACATCCAATCTCAACCTGCTCTGCTCTGCTCTCAAACCATTGTCCCTCATCCTGTGCCTTTGGGGACAGTCCCTCTGCAGCTTTCTTGGAGCCCACTCAGGTAGGGGAAGGCAGCTCTGAGGTCTCCCTGGAGCCTTCTCTTCTCCATGCTGAGCACTGAGCCAAGGCACAGCCCACAGCACAGAGCTCCTCTGTCAGGGTGGGACAATGCTCTTCAGTCAGGAGCTGGGGCTGGGCTGTGGCTCTCAGTGACTCAGGGGACCTGCCAGCATCAGTTGTCAAGGGTTGACAGGGACAATCCCAGCCCAGCCTCAGCAGGTCTCGCATGACAGCACCATAGGGACAGGGGAAAACTGTGGCAGGAAATAAAACCAGTCACAGGAGGTAAGAAACAGCAGAGAGGGAGAGAAAAGAGGGCAAGGAGGGAAGAGCAGGAGGACTAAGGTGGGAACAAGAGCAGCTGGCACACAGGGGGTGCAGGTGGCTCTCTGGGAGCTCACCCATCACAGCCTGCCCACCTCTGAGAGCCAGGACAAAGCTCCTGAGTGCTCAGTGCTTCAACACAGGCTGCTCCTGGCACCTTTGCTAAAGAAACTGGGAGCTGCAGAGGCTGGAGAGAGCCTTGCCAAGGGCTGAGTCGTTGAGTTTATCACCTGCTTGTAGTTCACAACTGCAGGGATTCTGTGCCATGTCTGTAGGGTAAGGAGGGGTTTGGGGAGGAATGGTTACTGTGCAGTCACTCACAGGCTGCAGCACCCAGGTGTGGGTCAGGAGAGCCTTTGCTCTCTAGAGGAATGTCCTGAGTGAGTGATGGGTTGGCAGCAGACTGAGGGGATCGACAAGCTGCTTCTTGAAGGGAACTCTCTGCTCCTGAAAGGAGAGGCTGGAGTGTGTCAGCCCTGCTAATCCCGGAACAGGAGCAGTAAAGGAGTTTGGCAGAGCTCAGGCATGGCAGGGGATGTCTTCCAGGGAGGCTGTGTGAGGCACGGAGCCTATGGAGGGTGCCCAGCAGAGCTTTAGGTCTGCTCCCTGCGGGTCCCAAGTGTTCATCTGCTAACAGCTCACAGCCAGGCACAGGCACTCTGCAAAGCAAAGTGGAGCCAGAAGAAGCGGCTGAGGGAGGAGGGACTGAACCCCCCCCCCCCCCCCCNATTTTCTCAACGGAATTTGCTGTCGTTTGCTGTGGGCTCCCTCAAACAGGCCCCCAGCAGCACTCGCACCCCCACCCTCATCTAATTTCCATCACAGGGGGCTTGAGGAAACTTTTTAACCTTTAGGAGGGTTTGCCTCAACTTGTTCCCTGCGCTCCTGACTCCTGCAGATCGACAGCCCTGGCAAGCTCTGCCCTGGCAGCTCTGCAGAGCATTCATCTGCCCCGCGGCGAGGCTCAGCCCTTGTGGCACAGCTCCAGGTTCGGTTTGAAACATGTTTCCAGCGCTGGGAAACACCCTCTGGGTGCCGGGAGCTGGGGCACAGCACGGGCTCAAGCAGCCTGCTCAGCACCCTGCTCAGCATCAGGCTGCTGCGCTGCCCCTCGCAGCTGGGTCCGGGATGGTTCTTTGCTTCCCAGCTCACACCCAGGGCTGCAACCTCCCCTGAGGCTGCAGCGAGGTCTCAGCTGTGGATGTCTCAAAGGTCCTAGGGTCTGTTCCAGCCTCAGCTCATCTGATCTCACCCAGTTGGGATCCTTTACCTCGTTTGTAACCCCAAAAACTCTGCCAACCCCAACACCACCAGCAAAGATGCCTTTTGTCTTTGTTACTTCAAAGGTTCGTTTTAAAACCCCTTTGGTGGGTCCAGACTGGAGCTCAGAGGAAGTTCCTCCCATCTTTGCCTCACCCCTGCTCTTCTTCCTCCTTCCAGCCCCCAGTTTCTTAGCCCCATGCTCCACCTCAGCTGCAGCTTTTTGTCCCACCAAAGGCAAGCTGCTGCAGCTTTTTGTCCCACCAAAGGCAAGCTTCTGCAGCTGCAGCCTGGGCCTCCCATCTGCAGGATGTTACCCTGCTGCTGGCCAAGGACCATGAGGATCTCCAGAGCCCATGGCATTGACACCCTGCCCACAGCCCTCGCCCCAGTGGCACACCCAGGAGGGTAAAGGAGCACTCTAAGCTTCTCCCACCCCTCCCCACAGAGCACTGTGCAGGGCTGAGTCCCTGCCTTTGGGGTTCCACTGGCAAACCACCTGGATCTGAAACCCACCAGGCCCCAGACCCCACTCAGATGAGGGATTCAGGTGACTCTCCTGAGGGCTTCTCACATCTCACCCTCAGCACTGGCCTCCTTTTGCAGCACAGCTTGGCCCTGGACATCTGAACAGGTTCCTCTCAGCCCAGCCTGTTTCCTCTCCACAAATCCAACACTTACCCTCCCACACTTATCCTTTCAGTCTTGTGCTGCCCCTCTGGACTGTCCCACAAGCAACAGCAGCAGCAGAGCTGTGTCTGCTTTCCCTACACAAGGACTGTGTGAATGGTTTCCTCCTTTTGTGGGTTTTTTTTTTGTACCAGGAATTCAGACTCTGAATTCTCATCAGCTCCACGCACAGAGCAGGACCAAGAACCTCTCAGATTCAATTCCAAGTGTTTAACAGGAAAATGCAAGGATCAGACCAGAAGAGCTCACAGTGAGAGGAGCTTTGGTTGCAGATTTGTCAGTGAAAAGGTGGATTTGACTGAAACTTGACTTTGGGAAGGAGATGATTCCCTGACATTAGCCGTGAGGGTTGGTAAATGGATGCCTGGGTGTGGCTGGACTCATTTTGTTTTTCCATTCTTAAATGGTAGAGAAATAAACTCCCAAGTTTCAGAACTATAGCCTGGAGAAAAAAAAACACTGCCCTGAATCATCCCTTTTGTCTAATGAAAAAAAAAAAAAGAAAGAAAGAAAGAAACCCCAAGCCCCTTGGATGTGCAGCCAGCTCTGCCTGGCAGCAGTCATCAGCATTGGCCTCACCTCTAGGGAGGAGGAATTTTGGAGGGAGGGCTGCAGGTTGGATTTGTCTCCCAACACCCTCTCTCGAGGATATAAAAGCAGCTGCAGGGTAGTGAAGGCAAACACCTTCCTCTTCTGCATCAACTGCCCTCGGTGCCTCCTGCTGCAGCCATGGCCACTTCCTTCCTGCACAGCTCTTCTTCTACCTACGGGGGTGGCTTCGGGGCCGGGGGGAGCAGCAGCTCTCGCCTGTCCTCCATCCGGGCAGGGGGAGCCTGCCGAGCCCCCAGCATCCACGGGGGCTCTGGTGGCAGGGGGATCTCCATCTCCTCAGCTCGGTACAGCTCCTCTGTGGGAGGTGGCTACGGCGGTGGCTTTGGTGGGGGCTATGGAGGAGGCTTTGGTGGCTTAGGTGGTGGTGCAGCCTGTGGCTTCGGGGGGGGCGCTGGCTTCGGGGGGGCCGCTGGCTTTGGGGGAGGTTTTGAGCTGGGTGGTGGTGATGGCCTCCTGTCTGGAAACGAGAAGATCACCATGCAGAACCTGAACGACCGCCTGGCCTCCTACCTGGACAAGGTGAGGGCCCTGGAGGAGGCAAACTCCGACCTGGAGGTGAAAATCCGAGACTGGTACCAGAAGCAGGCTCCCAGCAGCCCCGCCCGGGACTACAGCCACTACTACAAGATCATCGAGGACCTGCGGGACAAGGTATGGCTGAGGCTCTGCAGGAGGGCTTGGGTTGGGCCACAGCTGTGCCAGCTTCCACCTCTTCAGGGCAAGCTCAACTCATGGCAAAATAAATGTGGGATTGCCCAGCCCCAGACACCCTCTGCTGGGAGCATGCCAGTGGAAAAAGGTAGCCAGGTCTGGGCTGAAGCTGCAGATGTGCTCTGCTGAGAATGGGAAATTGAAGTAAGTGCAGGGGAAGTTAGCAAAGCCCTGCAGGGGGGGGCTGGAGTCATCCTGGTTGCTCAGGGATCCACCAGTAAAGAAGGTATTGGATAGGCCCCAGGGGCTGTGGATCACATTCCCGGTGCAGTTAGGATCAGATGTTGCACAAACTGCTCCCTACCACCTTGCTCCAGGTGTTGCACAAACTGCTCCCTACCACCTTGCTCCAGGTGTTGCACAAACTCTGTCACCTGCCTTGCAGGTGCCTCAGCTCTGGGTTGCTGTGCAGCAAGGGCAGCTCTCAGTGCCTGGGAGGCTCCCTGTGAGAGCTCTGAGAGTCACACCCAGAGCAGAGAGCAGCAGCAGCCCTTGCAAGCCCCAGCGCAGTGGCATCACCGCTAGGGTCTCTTTTCCTACTCTCTTGGAAGGTTCCCAGCTTCAGCAACCACTGACCCTGCACTCAGGACCCTGCTGGCTGAGCATCACTCACAGGACCTCTGTGCTTTGTGTTTCTTTGTCCCCAGATCCTTGCAGCTACCATCGACAACTCCAGGGTGGTTCTGGAGATCGACAATGCCAGGCTGGCTGCAGATGACTTCAGGCTGAAGTGAGTTCACCTGCAGCACTTTTGGCTGCTCTCTCCTGGGCTCTCTTTCTTTCTCCAGGCAGTTCTCTAAAGTTTAGCTCCACTTTTCACCCAAAAAAAGAGCTTCTTCAGCTGCAGAAGGAGACACTTTGCAGTGGTGGGAAAGTATTTTCCCTTGAAAACCCCTGGCAGAGAGAAGCAGATTGGTGAGAGCTCAGCTTGGAACAGACACAGCTCAGAGCTCTGAGCTGTTTGCATCAGGAATTGTGGCTCCTGGTAGAGGTTTTGGTGATAATCCTGGCTGGTTTTACTGGCCTCAGTCAAAGGGGGAAGGAAACCAGGAACAGATTTGGAAGGAGCAGGGTGGTGTAAGGTGGTGACCAAGGAAGGAGCAGGGTGGTGTGAGGAGGTGGCCAAAGAAGGAGCAGGGTGGTGTGAGGAGGTGGCCAAGGAAGGAGCAGGGTGGTGTGAGGAGGTGGCCAAAGAAGGAGCAGAGTGGTGTGAGGAGGTGGCCAAAGAAGGAGCAGAGTGGTGTGAGGAGGTGGCCAGGGAAGGAGCAGGGCGGTGTGAGGAGGTGGCCAAAGAAGGAGCAGAGTGGTGTGAGGAGGTGGCCAGGGAAGGAGCAGGGCGGTGTGAGGAGGTGGCCAGGGAAGAAGCAGGGCGGTGTGAGGAGGTGGCCAAAGAAGGAGCAGGGCGGTGTGAGGAGGTGGCCAGGGAAGGAGCAGGGCGGTGTGAGGAGGTGGCCAAAGAAGGAGCAGAGTGGTGTGAGGAGGTGGCCAGGGAAGGAGCAGGGCGGTGTGAGGAGGTGGCCAAAGAAGGAGCAGGGCGGTGTGAGGAGGTGGCCAGGGAAGGAGCAGGGTGGTGTGAGGAGACTGCTGCTGGGTGCTGCAGTTCCCTCCCGGGCAGCTTGAAATGGAAACAGCAAGATCCTGAGTGGCTCGGGGCTGATCCAGCTGCTGGACTCAGCAGACGTCAGACACTGCTGGGGAGCTGCTGGAGACACCTGAGCAGCTGATTTCTTCTGCAGTGATGCAGCTGCAGGTTTGTGGTGCTCCAGGCAGACCTGGGCAATCTGTGCTGCCCTTCAGACCACTTTGGAGAGGACGCTGCAAGCAGCCTGTCCCGAGGGCACCCTGCCTGTGGCTGCTGGCAGTCACTATCGGCTTCTGCTCCGTTCAATGCTCCATGCTGCTGCAGAACAAAACCAGGTGGCAGCGCGGACCCTGCACATCACAGCTGGGTTCCGGAGACTTCACCTTCCCTCCCTTTACTCCTCTTTTCAGTGCCCACATTCTCATTCCTAGAGCACTGCTCCTCCCCCATTCCACAGCAGTCCGATCGCTTCCCAGCCCTGCTGAACACAGGCTCGGAGCTGCTTTCTTCTCCCGCTGCAGGTATGAGAATGAGCTGTGCCTGCGCCAGAGCGTGGAGTCCGACATCAACGGCCTGCGCAGGGTCCTGGACGAGCTGACCCTGTCCAGAGCCGACCTGGAGATGCAGATCGAGAGCCTGAAGGAGGAGCTGGCCTACCTCAAGAAGAACCACGAGGAGGTGAGAGTCTGTAACAGAACAGAGAGGAAATGAATTCCCTTTGTGCCTCTTGGGCGGGGAGGGGGAAGTCCAAACAGCAAAACCTGACTGACAGCATCGCAGCTTGGTGAGAAGGAAAAGATAATGATGAAAGAATTCAAAGTGTGTCCTGAGAAGCCTTCCTCTGACTACAGAAGGTCCAGCCCTGGTGGGTTCAGACTGACATCCAGGAGCAGCTGAGAGATCACTGGGGGCAGCTAGGCTGAGTAAAAGTCACCTAGGTGTAAATCACTGCAGAGCAGAGAATGGTTCCAAAGGTTCCTTCAGCACCTTCTAGGGCAGGAGGTGGAAGCTTTGTCTGCCTGTTCCTTCCAAGAATGATTCCCGTTTATCTTTCCCTTGCTCTGAAAGCAGGCAGATGTGCCGTGTAAGTGTGCAGAGAGCAGAGAGCAGCTGTGATGGGGCAGAGCCGGATCCACATTTCCGTGTCCCACCTGTGCCACCCAGCGGGAGCAGCACAGGGGTACACAGCACAGGAGAAGGCACAGCCTCACCTCCGTGCCCTCTGTCCTCTGCCCACGCAGGAGATGAAGGAGTTCTCCAACCAGATGAGTGGCACAGTCAACGTGGAGATGGACGCTGCGCCAGGCATCGACCTGACCAGGATCCTGGCGGAGATGCGGGAGCAGTACGAGGCACTGGCCGAGAAGAACCGCAAGGACGCCGAGCAGTGGTTCTTCACCCAGGTACGGCTGCCCCCCGCGCTGCCCCGTGCCCGGCCTGCTGCCCGGTCTGTGCCCGGCGGCTGACAGAGGCTTCTTCCTCGCAGACCGATGAGCTGAACCGGGAGGTGGCCACCCACACTCAGGAGATCCAAAGCGGCAAGTCGGAGATCACAGAGCTGCGGCGCTCGGTGCAGAGCCTGGAGATCGAGCTGCAGTCCCAGCTCAGCATGGTGCGAGCTGCCCCCGGCCCTGCCTCCCCCTCCGCCTGCCCTCCCTCAGGATGCATTAACTCCTTCTGCCTTCCCCGGCTCTAGAAAGCAGGCCTGGAGGCCAACCTGCGGGACACGGAGGGTCGCTACTGCGCGCAGCTGGCGCAGATCCAGGCGCTCATCACCGGCGTGGAGGAGCAGCTGGCAGAGCTGCGCTGCGACATGGAGCGGCAGAACCAGGAGTATCGGATGCTGATGGACATCAAGAGCCGCCTGGAGCAGGAGATCTCCACCTACCGCCAGCTGCTGGAGGGGCAGGACTCACAGTAGGTTGCTGCATCCCCGGGCTGTGGTGATGAGATAAGGGTAATGAGCTGCCCTAATGAGCTGGCACCTTCGCTAGCGGCGGTTTGTGGCTGCTAAGCTGGCTGCGGGTTACCAAATCACAGCGCTGCACACGCAGCCTGCAGCTGAGCACTGACAGTGCCCAGCAAGGTCCCAGGTCCTGCTCCCACCCAACTCAGCCTGCAGCTGAGCACTGACAGTGCCCAGCAAGGTCCCAGGTCCTGCTCCCACCCAACTCAGCCTGCAGCTGAGCACTGACAGTGCACAGCAAGGTCCCAGGTCCTGCTCTCACCCAACTCAGCCTGCAGCTGAGTGCTGGCAATGCCCAGCAAGGTCCCAGGTCCTGCTCCCACCCAACTCAGCCTGCAGCTGAGTGCTGGCAATGCCCAGCAAGGTCCCAGGTCCTGCTCTCACACAACTCAGCCTGCAGCTGAGTGCTGGCAATGCCCAGCAAGGTCCCAGGTCCTGCTCCCACCCAACTCAGCATGCAGCTGAGTGCTGGTAATGCCCAGTAAGGTCCCAGGTCCTGCTCTCACTCAACTCAGCATGCAGCTGAGTGCTGGCAATGCCCAGCAAGGTCCCAGGTCCTGCTCTCACTCAACTCAGCATGCAGCTGAGTGCTGGCAATGCCCAGCAAGGTCCCAGGTCCTGCTCTCACTCAACTCAGCATGCAGCTGAGTGCTGGCAATGCCCAGCAAGGTCCCAGGTCCTGCTCTCACTCAACTCAGCATGCAGCTGAGTGCTGGCAATGCCCAGCAAGGTCCCAGGTCCTGCTCTCACTCAACTCAGCATGCAGCTGAGTGCTGGCAATGCCCAGCAAGGTCCCAGGTCCTGCTCTCACTCAACTCAGCATGCAGCTGAGTGCTGGCAATGCCCAGCAAGGTCCCAGGTCCTGCTCTCACTCAACTCAGCATGCAGCTGAGCACTGGCAATGCCCAGCAAGGTCCCAGGTCCAGCTCTCACCCAACTCAGCATGCAGCTGAGCACTGGCAATGCCCAGCAAGGTCCCAGGCCCTGCTCTCACCCCAGCTCAGCCCACAGCTGGGTCATGCTGCTGGCTTGGCAGTGTCACTGCAGCCATCTGGGCTGTGATGGTTCCAGGAGCACCTCCTGGGTGCCTCACACAGTCCTCTGGCAGCACTGCAGCAGGATCCTTCAGCCTGGCATTGCCTGTTGCAGCCTTACTGGGTGTTTGCTTTGCTCCTGGTGTTCTACACTTGTGTGCACCACCCACCAGTGCTGCCAACTAGAAAGGAACCTGGCACAGACCACAGCTCCCTTCGGTGCAATCCACCTTTCAGTGCCCAGCTCTGCACATGGAATTGCTTTTGGTTTCTGAGGGGGAAATTGAATCCTGGGATTGTTTCTAGATGATAACATCTTGAGAAGTCTGTAGAGACATCTCAGGGCCGAGAACTGCTCTGAGTGCTGCTCAGACATCCTGTGGAGCTGCAGGAGTGGCCTCCAGAGCACCTTAACATCACCAGGAGCAACCCAGCTGGGGACAGCCCACGGCTGGCAGCTGTGTGGGACCAGGGCAAGCCCCAGGCTGTGGTTCTGGGGCAGCTGAGTGCTGGTCAGTAACCAAATGTTTCCTCTTTCCTGCAGGCTTTCTGGAGTGATCCCTAAAGATGGTAAGAGAAATTTGGTTTTAAAGAGGGCCTGAAATGAGCTGACAAAACAGAGACCTGGCTTTGTGGCTGAGGATTTCTCCTTGCTAGCACAGGGGACATTCTGTCCTCAGTCACCACATCCTTTATCCCTCAGAGACCAAACCATCACACCTGGGCTTATTTTATGTGCACTTCTGAAGTCTACCTGCCAAAATGACTCCATGAACTCCTCCTGGGATTCTAAAATGCCCAAATGCCAAAGATTCCCAAGTTCACACCACACCAAATGCATCCAAAGCCAACCTGGGCTGTGCCCTCAGGATTCACTGCAGGAGGAGCTGCAGGGAGGGGGCAGGGAGGCAGCTCCCCCTCGGGGGGCAGTTTCTAGCAGTGCTTTTTTGGTTGGTTCTGATTTTCTCTTCCCCTCCACCAGGATCTCTGAGCACTTCAAGGCTCCGCTCGAGCATCGAGGATGATGCAAAGTCTGCATCTCGTGACAGGAGGTTCTGAGTGCTGAGAGTCCCTTTGTGACCCCACACAGGACACCTCTGCAGCCAATGCTCACAGAAGCTCCCTTCTCCTTCTGCCACATCCAAGAGTGCAGCAGCTCAGGGTCTCTCCTGCACTTGCTCTCCCCTTTCAGGTGCTCCCCTGGCCCTGGCCCAGAGGTGAACAAGTTTGCTCCTTGTTAGTCAGTAGCTGTGTAGCTTCCTCAGGAATCCCAACCCCAAACACCCTCCCCCCCCCCAATAAAGTTTCTGTTCTGCTTCTGCAAACCCACCCAGGCTGTTGTTGTGTTTTGGAGTCAGTGTGGCAGTGCCACACATCAGGCCCTCCCTGGCACAGTGTCACCAAACCAAGAGCTGCTCAGTGAGGAACAGCAGTAATGACTTTAACACTAATCACAGAGCCACAGAATGGCTCAGGGTGGAAGGAAACTCAGAGCTGAGCTGCTCCAACCTTCTGCCATGCCCAGGGACACCTCTCAGCTAGACTCAGCTGCTCAAGAGCTCATCCAGCCTGGCCCTGAACAGCCCCAGGCAAGAGGCAGCCACAGCCTCCCTGGGCAGCCTGTGCCAGGCTCTCATCACTGTCACACTCAGTAACTTCTTTCTCAGCTCCACTCTAACCCTGCTCTGCCTCAGCTCCAAACCATTTCCCCTTGGCTTGGCTCCAGACCCCCTCAGCAAAAGTCTCTCTGCAGCCTCCCTGCAGGATGCCTTCAGGCACTGGCAGCAGCTCTGAGCTGCTCCTAGAGCCTTCTCCTCTGCAGGCTGCACCCCCCCAGCCTGTCCTCACGACAGCCTCTTCCCAACAAGCTGAGGCTGCAAAGTGACAGCAGAGCCACTGAGGGCAGGTGCTTGTGAAGATTTAAGAGGTTGCTGGAGCCGAGCTCCAGAAGCACTGAGAACACTCACAGGAACACTGCCCTTGGCCAGTGTGGCCCATCTGGGACACAGCTGCCAGCCTGCTCTTGGGGTGTTTAAATCCCCAGCACAGCATCCATAGAAATCACATCACACAGCCCTCAAGTTTGTTTTCCCTCCAGCCCCCTCAGAGCCACCTTTTGTTGTCTTTCCTTTTCTGGCACCAATAAATCAGTCTCTGTGCTGCTGGGAGCAGCCCCACAGCCAGTCGGGGTCAGCACCCCTGGGGAGAGGCACAGGGGCCACTGGTGGTGTCCTGGGAAAGAACTATGGAGAGGTTGTGCCACCTTCAGCAGCAACATCACAGCCCCCCAGAGCAGCACACCCCAGCAGACATAACCCAGCCAGGGACAGCCAAGCCAGGACCCTCTGGAGCTGAACAACCAAATGAGTGCTGCAGGACATTTATCCTGCAGGTGTCAGAATCTTCTGCCTGAGCTTAACCTGCAGCCTGGAAATTCAGCTCAAGTCTCTTTTCATCTCCCAGCTCAGCAAAACAAGAGCAGAGCAGCTGGGGACTGTGCCCTTCCTCTGCTCCACCAGCCTGGGCCTGCTCAGAGCAGTTGGTGCCCATCTCAGAGTGGTTGGTGCCATCTGCTGACAGCAGGGCACCTCCTCAGCAGCCACCACTGCACGCTGAAGAGCTGCCTACAGCCCCTGTGGAGGGGGTGACAGAGCAGAGCTCTGTCTGGCTCTGCAGGAAGTGCTTCCATGGATCCTCACCAGCTGCTGATGGAAACTGGGTGATGGCATCTTGAGGCCTTGAGTAACCTGTACTAGTGGGAGGTGTCCCTGCCTATGGCAGGGGGTTGGAACTAGATGATCCTTGAGGTCCCTTCCAACCTTACCATTCTATGATTCTATGATCTTGGACAGGCTGAGCTTCCCAGGAACACTTCCATGCAGCAGAGCAGCTGTGGGGCATGCCAGCTGTGCTGTTCATAGTGGGTGATGCTCCCTGGAGCCCTCAGGGCAGAGGCTGTGCTGCCTCACAAACCATCAGCTCACTGCTGGCCTTGCTGTGACCCTCCCTGAGCAGCAAAGGGGAAGCAAAGGCTTTGATTTATCTCACCTGATGGACAAGGCCTGGGTTTGTCTTTCATTGCACTGTTCCACGAGCCTGCTGAACTGCCAGGCTGCAAAATCAGCCTCTGCTGAGCTGAGCAGAACACAGCAGAGCAGAGCAGAACAGAGCAGCAGGATGCTGTTGGTTCTATCACAGTTTGGGATTTATTTTAAGTTAGGCTTTCATTTTTTGCCTGCTGCTTCAAGCCCTTCTCCCTCTCCAGCAGCTGCCGCCAGAATGGTTCATGCCACACCTTGTCCTTACTGGAAAAACGAATCCCCAGGGAGCAGCCCCCCGAGTGACAAACGCATCTCCAGACGGGGAAATGTGTGAGGAGGAGGAAGGGATCTGTGGGGATGAAACTGGCACCGAGAGAGGCAGCAGGGGCTGAGCAGAGCTGAGCCAAGGCCACGAGGAGGAGCTCAAAACCTGTCCTACACAACGGGCCAGGAGACAGCTCAGGGAGGGTGAGGAGACAGCTCAGGGAGGGTGAGGTGCAGCAGAAAGCCTTCAGATGAGGCACAGGAACCGAGATCCCTGCGGGTTTCCTCCAGGCCAGTGGAGTTTTGGTCAGCTCAATCTCCCCGAGCCCCCTGCTCACAGCAACACTGCCAGGGGAGGGCTTGGCGAGGAGCTGAGCTTCAGCTGCTGCAGGGCAAACAGCCCCCCCAGCTCTGAGAGCCCAGTGCCCACCTGGCTTCCCGCCTCTTCCCAAACCTTCTTCCTCTAGCCCACTCCTTGCTCACGCTCTAGAACTCCTCTGACAGTCCAGACAAACCCAGCAAGCCCAGCTGTGGCCGTGGGAATGCTTCACAACTCACCACCAACTGAAAAGCTCTGCCCAAGCCAGCCTGGCCCCTTCCCTGCTGGGTGGAAGAAGTTTGGCAGGAGGCTGCTGAGGCTTTCAGCCTCTGCGTGGCTGCCACCTCGGTCTGCAGGGCTTTGCATGCAGGTGAAGTGGCCAAGGGCCGTTACAACCCCCAAATATTTACTGTTGATAGCATGGAAATATCCTAACATGGAAATACCCTGGCAGCAGGAACACCTGGAACAGCAATGGCATTGCCACCTGTGCCAGGGGCACTGCTGAGACCTGGCCGTGGCTCCAGCCACGAGAAAGGCAGTGACAGGTTTGAGGACCCAATCCTCAGTTGTTTCATCTAGAAATGGGCAGCTGAAGGGCTGAGCTGGACCCTCCCCACCTTGGACTGGGGTTTTGCTCAGGTGGCAGAAGCTGGATGGCTCCATCCCAGCCCCGGGTGGTTGAAGCTGCTGGGCATGGTGCTGACAGCTTGGCAGGATGCGCTGGGTAGGGACGTTCGGAGGCTGCTGATGGAGAGGGGCTCTTGAGGGAGCAGAGCCTGCCCCAGCTCCACAGGCAGCCTGCACAGGACGAAACTCTTCCCCTGGCAGGCAGCAGAGCAGAACAGATTCACTCCACGGTTAGAAAAGCGTCTGAGGCAGAGCTGCTGCCGCTCCACACCTCCTGATTTCAGCCACACCTCAGCATTAGAATATGAAAAGAAAAAGAGAGGGGGAGAGGAGAAAAAAAAAAAAAAAGATGAAGAAGGAGGCAACAACCCAAACAACGCAAGGGAAGGATCCGGTGTGTGCCTGCAAACAACAACAGCTGTGCAGGCTCGGGGAGGCTACAGAATTGACCAAGAGGAAGCACGTTTGGTGATGACACAATCTTGTTGCTGTAGTCATTCATCGAAGGGAAACTCCCACAGGAAAAGGCATAAAGCTGCCCGGGGAAGGCTAAGGAACTGCTCAGTGCTGCTCAAACACTGGGGCAGAGTCACAACAGAGCTAAACATGAGCACCAGCCAAGGCCCTTTGCAATTCTTTCCTGGGTCCCTCAGGGGTAGCTCAGGGTGTGGGTTGGCCCCGCCAGGACCTTCCTACAGAGCCGCGGGTGCAGACGCTGGTGCCAGCAGCGCCCATCCCTTCTCCTCTGCCAGACCCCTCTGGCTGCCTGCTGGAGGAGGGGCACCCTGGGCAGGCTTCGGCGAGCAGCATGGGGAAAGCATCTTCCTGGGTGGCAATGAGAAGCAGACCATGCAGAACCTGAATGACCGTTTGGCTGCCTACCTGGACAAGGTCCGTGCCCTGGAAGCAGCCAACGCTCAGCTGGAGAGCTGCATCCTAGAGTGGCACAAGACAAAGTCCCACGGCAAGAGGCAGGACTTCAGCCAGTACGAGCAGCACGTCACTGACATGCAAAGACAGGTAAGGCAGAGCTGCGAGGGACTGGGTCACCACCTGCTCTCCCAGGGAATCTGGGTGGCTTTCCTTGAGGCAGTGACAGAAAACCTTGGGAATGTCAGAACGGCTGAGAGTGGCTGCAGGAGCTGGGCACAAACCCTTTGGGTACCCGTGAGGAGGGGGATTGGGGAGCAGGAGAGCCAGGGTGGGGGGGGTTCTGCAGAGGCTGGCAGCATGCAGAGCCCTGGGTGCTGCCAAGGGCTGCTCTCTCTGCAGGAGGCTGTGGGGGAGCAGCTCTGGCTGGCAGAGTTCTCTTTGCCCATAGTGGATCCGAGCGGATTCCAGAGGCAGGGAGCTGAGCAGCTGCCCCCTGGCACACAGGCAGGCTGCAGACACTGCTGCACCTCACTGCTTTGATTCCTGTGCTGGCAGACAATGAAACTCCAGGAGTTTAGGATCCAATGAGCTTATGTAATCAGGTGGAAAAATACTTCATTGTAATTAAGAAAATGGCAGTGACAAATTCCTTGTGGATGTTTTCACTGTAATTAAAAGGAGAATTTCTGGTTCCTGCCAGTCGTTAATGCGAAGGTTCAGCAGCAGCTCTCAGCCTCCCAAACTCGGTGTCCTCACCTGCAGCACAGCTTCACCTGGGGAGCACAGCACTTGGAGCCTTCTCTCTGACCCAGCAGGGCCACTCAGCTTGTGCAGCTCTCCGGGGCACAACCCAGGGCAGCTCCAGCTGGTGCTGAGCTCTTCACTGCACGGTTCAGGACACAGGGAGAAGAGAGCCTG
Source organism: Eubucco bourcierii (assembly GCA_013396675.1). Lineage (NCBI taxonomy): Eukaryota > Metazoa > Chordata > Aves > Piciformes > Ramphastidae > Eubucco > Eubucco bourcierii. Next base: position 106,247 of record VWZE01008603.1, read on the forward strand.
GGAACGGTGCTGGCCCCCAGCTCTGCCGGCTGGGGCCAGGGACCGAGCCGAGCTCCCTGGTAAATGTGTTGCCTGCAGGCAGATGAGGCACTCTGACCACAGACAGTGTCAGAGAGGCAGAGTTGTCACCACCTGCCTCTGTTTTAAGGCCAAAGAGAGCTCAGCCCTCTCCAGACCCACGGCTTGAGCCTTTCTTTTGAAGGACCAGAGACAAAATCTTGTCCATTGGGAACAGGAATCTGCTCCCTGGATTTGGGACTGACAGATCAGGAAGGCTCAGGCAGGCGCTGAGGCTGAGGGTGTAAAGCTGGTGGGGGTAGAGCCCACCCTTGGCTCTGCTGGCAGCCAAACCACGGAGTCGTTTTACACCCAGCACTGAAGAGCCCTCCCTGGCACGGGCACCACCAAGGGAGCCCTCCCTGGCGCAGGCACCGCCAAGGGAGCCCTCCCTGGCGCGGGCACCGCCAAGGGAGCCCTCCCTGGCATGTGTACCGCCAAGGGAGCCCTCCCTGGCGCGGGCACCGCCAAGGGAGCCCTCCCTGCCACGGGCACCGCCAAGGGAGCCCTCCCTGCCACGGGTACCGCCAAGGGAGCCCTCCCTGGCATGGGTACCGCCAAGGGAGCCCTCCCTGCCACAGACACCGCCAAGGGAGCCCTCCCTGGCACGGGTACCACCAAGGGAGCCCTCCCTGGCACGGGCACCACCAAGGGAGCCCTCCCTGGCACGGGCACCACCAAGGGAGCCCTCCCTGGCACGGGCACAACCAAGGGAGCCCTCCCTGGCACTGGCACAACCAAGGGAGCCCTCCCTGGGTGCCTACAGCTGGCTGAGCCCAGTCCCAGTGGATCCCATTCAGGGATGATTTACAGGAGTCCCAAATTTCTACTTTCTCTATAAATTATTGCAATTAGCACCTTGAGTGGCAGTCAAGTGAGGCAAAGTGCAGCATCTAATTATTAACCATAATTAATTTAATTAACCATGAATTTAAAACTGAAAGTAATTTAGCACCTAAAATGCCATTTAGACACAATTTAGGGTGCTGTGGGCAACAACCCAGACAGGCCACACCATGCTGCCTGCCTGAACTGGGAGCCAGGCAGCCCTTTGGGTCCTACAGCTTGGACCACACTTGCCTGGAGCCTAGATGGAGGTGCCAGATGGAGTGAGCTGGCAGAAGGTGCCAGGGAGAGCAGCCTGGATGCAGGTGCCAGATGGAGTGACCCAGCAGAAGGTGCCAGGGAGAGCAGCCTGGACGAAGGGGCCAGATGGAGTGACCTGGCAGAAGGTGCCAGGGGGAGCAGCATGGTTGAAGGTGCCAGATCGAGTGAGCTGGCAGAAGGTGCCAGGGGAAGCAGCATGGTTGAAGGTGCCAGATGGAGTGACCTGGCAGAAGGTGCCAGGGGAAGCAGCATGGTTGAAGGTGCCAGATGGAGTAAGCTGGCAGAAGGTGCCAGGGGGAGCAGCCTGGATGCAGGTGCCAGATGCAGTGACCCAGCAGAAGGTGCCAGGGAGAGCAGCCTGGACGAAGGGGCCAGATGGAGTGACCTGGCAGAAGGTGCCAGGGGGAGCAGCATGGTTGAAGGTGCCAGATCGAGTGAGCTGGCAGAAGGTGCCAGGGGAAGCAGCATGGTTGAAGGTGCCAGATGGAGTGACCTGGCAGAAGGTGCCAGGGGAAGCAGCATGGTTGAAGGTGCCAGATGGAGTAAGCTGGCAGAAGGTGCCAGGGGGAGCAGCCTGGATGCAGGTGCCAGATGCAGTGACCCAGCAGAAGGTGCCAGGGAGAGCAGCCTGGATGAAGGGGCCAGATGGAGTGAGCTGGCAGAAGGTGCCATGGAGAGCAGCCTGGATGAAGGGGCCAGATGGAGTGAGCTGGCAGAAGGTGCCAGGGGGAGCAGCCTGGTTGAAGGTGCCAGATGGAGTGACATGGCAGAAGGTGCCAGGGGAAGCAGCCTGGCAGAAGGTGCCAGATGGAGCAAGAAGCTGCCTTGCTCCAGCCTGGCTCCCCAGACACGAGCAAGCTGGCACCAGTGGGTGAGGGCAGTGCCTCATTCAAACCCTCTGCACTGCTAAATGAGCAAAGTGACTGAGGCAGCACCCAAGGGTGCTGCTGAGCAGAGGGCATGGACATGCTGAGGGCAAAGCAGTGTAGGAAAGCCAGACTGGAGAAGGACTTTGAGGGCATTTCTGATGGCACACTGTGAGGGTTCTTCTTTGCCTGACTCAGGACTGCTCCTAGTCCTGTGCCCATGCTGGCTGAAGGGCACTGTCCCATTGCCCACCTTGGCAAGGCACCCCAACTGCCCAGCACCAGGAGCCCACAGCAGCAGGCACAACACCAACAGAGGCTCGTGTGGCAAAGCCTTGGTAGGAGCTTGCTGCCACATGGCATGGCTGGGAGATGGCACAAAGCTGAGGAGCCCAAACTTTGCTTCCCCATCACCTTGTTGCCTCCCACAGGAGCATTTGTCTCTCTCTAAGGATGGACTCAGGCCTTGCCTCTCTGCCAGCAGCAGCAGCAGCACGTTCAGGGCATTGTTTCACTCCAGCTGCCCTTGGTCATGTCCCAGGGCAGCATCCCAGGGTGCTGCTAATTGCTCAAGAGGGCTCAGCCCTTACCAGCTTAGCTTCCACAGGCACCTTCTGTCCTCCTCAAGAGGGTAACTTCTACCTCTCCAGGACAGTTCTGTCATTTCCTTCTCTCTCTGTGACTCATTCAGGTGTGGGAAGTTTCCCTCCAAGGTACTGAGAGTTCTGTAAGTGGCTGATGAGGATTTCTGCAGAGCCCAAACGCTCCTCTCTTTGGTGTCTGGGTGCTGAGTGAAGGCAGAAGCTGCTGCCCTGCTCCTCTTCCCTCCTTGCTCAGCCAGAGCACCATGCCCCACGGGTCTGGGTTGCTGCCAGTTGTGCAGGAGATCCTGCTGGAATTCTGTCACCTTGGAATGAAGCACTCAGCTTTTCATCTTCAGCTCCACAGTCCAAAGCTGGTTCATGTTGGCAGGCACTCAGGAGAGGCTGCCCAATGCATGCTGAGCACTCAGTGCCTGCTGCTCCTCCTCCTGCTCCCTTCTGAGCCCTTTTCAACATCCCAGAGCAAAACCATCCCTGGGTCACTGCCTGCTGCTGGCCTCTTGGAGGAGAATGAGGAGTGGACAATGACTATGGAATGTTTGTGCTGTCCTCCAGCAGGTCTAGGGAGGTTCTTTTCCCCTCCTCCCTTCTGCCCTGCCCTGGCGAGGCCACATCTGGAGCACTGTGTCCAGTTGTGAGCTCTCCAGTTCAAGAGAGCCCAGGGTCTGCTGGAGAGAGTGCAATGGAGGCTGTGAGGATGATGAAGGTACTGGAACATCTCTGCTCTGAGGAGAGGCTGAGAGCCCTGGGGCTGGTGAGGCTGAGAGTGGACCTGAGCAATGTCTGTAAGTGTCTGAGGGGTGAGTGGCAGGGTGAAGGTGCCAGGCTCTGTTTGGTGGTGCCAAGGCACAGCAGGTACAAGCTGGAGCCCAGGAGGTTCCACCTCAACAGGAGGAGAAAATTCTTTGGTGTGAGGGTGCTGGAGGCCTGGAGCAGCCTGCCCAAAGAGGTTTTGAAGTCTCCTTTTCTGCAGAGCTTCCAACCTGCCCTGGATGTGTACCTGTGTGCCCTGCCCTGGGTGCCCCAGGATGATCTCTGGAGCTCCCTTCCAACCCCTAGCACTGTGTGACTCTCAGGCTGATGATCCATGCAGCTCCAGAGTGAAGCACACAGTGGCCCTGAGGGGTCCTGCTCAGGGCTCCCTTTGCACCTCAGCAGTGACCCTGCCAGGGGTTCATGCACCCAGTTAATTGTTGGCATCTGATTAAGTGCAGCGTTTTAATTGTGCTCAGCTAATGGCTCTGCCCTGAAGGCTGCTTTCTGGTGATGCTGAACAGAATCAAATCCAACTCACAGAATGCAAGAGCAGGGCAGAGACTGTTGGTCTGTAACATGCCATGGAGGCTGGGGAGGGTTGTCCATGTCCTCTACCTGGCCAGGAGGAGGTAACTCCTCCTTCATCTGCAGGATGGTGAGACAGAGAGGAGTGAGACCCTGGACAAGTGCTGCAGGAACATCTGAGTCTCTCTTATTTTTTAAAGTGGGAATTCTGCTCTTTAGGTGCTTCCTCCCAGAGCAGGACAGGTTGTTCCCCACCCCCTAAGGCAACTCTGAGTCTCCAGAGGGCTTCTGTGTTTTGCAGATTGAGGACAGCAAAATCACCAACGCCAGCATCCTGCTGCAGATCGACAATGCCAGCATGGCCTCGGAAGACTTCAGGCTCAAGTAAGCTCCTCTCTGGTTATCCTGAGAAGAGGATTAGGGAGAGACTGCTGCTGGAGTGAGGCCAGAGGATCAGCCAAGGGCTGGAGCAGCTCTGCTGTGAGCACAGGCTGAGGGAGCTGGGGGGGTGCAGCCTGCAGAGGAGAAGGCTCCAGGGGAACCTCAGAGCTGCTGCCAGTGCCTGAAGGCATCCTGCAGGGAGGCTGCAGAGAGACTTTGCTGAGGGGGTCTGGAGCCAGGCCAAGGGGGAATGGTTTGGAGCTGAGGCAGAGCAGGGTTAGAGTGGAGCTGAGGAAGAAGTTGTTGAGTGAGGGTGATGAGAACTTGGCACAGGCTGCCCAGGGAGGCTGTGGCTGCCTCTTGCCTGGGGGTGTTCAGGGCCAGGCTGGATGAGGCCTTGAGCAGCTGAGTCTAGCTGAGAGGTGTCCCTGGGCATGGCAGAAGGTTGGAGCAGCTGAGCTCTGAGCTCCCTTCCACCCTGAGCCATTCCAGGTCCTGTAACCCAATCTGAACCTGACCCTGCTGAGGCTTGCTGCTGACCCTGGGCAGACGAGACCAAGGTAGCAGAAATAACCCAGAAAGGATGAAAAGGATGTGAAAGCCACAAGCCATTGGTGAACGATCCTGAGTCACTCTGTTGATGATACTGGAGCTCAGGTCCTGCAGAGCAGGTTTTACAGCAGACACTTGATGCTTGTGACAAAAGGTACTCAAACTGTCACCAGGGAGTACAAATTAACTCCTCTCTGCCTCAGCTTCCCCAGGCCAGCCCCAATCCGTTTCCTGTACTCAGCACCCCCCTGCCCAGCTCAGCAGGAAATTCCTGTCCCAGCTGCCTTCTGCTCTGCAGTCTCCCAGGTTTTGCTGCAGCCCATGGCTGGTGCTGCCTTGGCTGCCCTTGGCATTACCAAAAGGTGATTCTGAGACCAGCACAAAGCCAAAGTGTTTAGGCAGAGAGCTGGCAGGCAGCTCAGACAGGGCTGCAGAGCTCTGCAGGTGGCTGCTGGGGGCCATGGAGGTTTGGCCTCCGTGGTGCCCTTCTGGTGACACTGCTCCCAAGAGGGCAACTGAGCAGGGAGCCCTTCCCTGGCTGCCTACCATCCTCCCAGTGTGCCAGAGAAAGCAGCCCTGGAGCTGCTCTGAGGGTTGGAATCACAGAACAGCTCTGAGACATCACCAGAGCCCACCAGGAGAGAGGATGAGGAGCAAAGGAGCTTCCTGTGCTCAAAGGAAGACACAGCAGAGCCCTTCTGACCTGGGCTGGCAGTGTGGGAAGGTGCAGGAGGTTAGAGAGGACCATTAGGAACTGGGCCACTGCTGTGCTCTGTAGGGCTGCCAGGTGAGCAGCAGGCACTGACTGCTGCTGCTGCCCTCACCCCTGAGAGCCACAGCCTCGGGGCTGCAAACAGGGGACAGCAGGAGCAGCACTTGTGAGGAGGAAAGGAAAACCTTGGAGGAACTTCTTTTGTTCTGAGCAGTGTTCAGGGATGTCTGAGGAACATCTCTGAGCAGCAGGATTTGTTTCCTGGGCTGCTGCTCTCTCCAGCTCCCTACTCAGAGGACTCACAGAATGATCTGGGTTGGAAGGGACCTCCTAAGGGCATTCAGACCAACCCCCCCTACCCTGCACTCAGCAGGGACATCCTCCACTGGAGCAAGTTGCCCAGATCCCTGTGGAGCCTCACCTGGAACAGCTCCAGGGATATTCCTTAACCACCTTAGACTTAGCTTTGCCTCTCTGACACAACCTGCAGAGGCCAGACCCACTCTGCTACCCCCCCTCCCCCTGCACCCTGTTCCCTCCCAGCCCCGGCACC
>VWZE01008603.1:122970-133014 GCA_013396675.1 Eubucco bourcierii
AAGAGCAAACAAGCTGGAGGAGCTGATAGAGGTTAGGAACCTTCTGCAGAGCAGAGGCCCAGGGGCCAGCTTTGGCTCAGGTACACAGAGAAGTCAGAGCACAAAAAGTACAAAACAAACAGTCTGGGAGCAGCCCTGGGCAGAGAAATTCCCAAGCAGGAAACAGGGAATGCTGCAGAAACTGCCCTTGTAAAGGGAGCAGAGTGGGAAGACAACAGCAGAGGAGGTTTAATTTTTCTCCTTCCTGATCAGTCTCAGTTGGAGGCCAAACCTGATGTGGCCCTGAGCAAACTGATCCAGCTGGAACTGTCCCTGCTGTCTGGGTTGGACAAGATGACCTCTGGGGGTCCCACCCAACCCCATGCAGTCTGTGGCTCTGTGGTTTAGCCCAGGGCTGGGGCTGAGGCTGAGAGCTGCTGCTGTGATGGGCATCCTGGAAAACAAATGTTGGAAGGGAGGTCAGGAAGCATTGAGGCCTGTGAGGAATAGAGTCCAAGCCTGTCAACACATCCCACTGAAATCCCAGAGGGAAGCAGGAGAGCACAGTGAGGCTGGTGAGACACTGACACAGGTTGCCCAGGGAGGCTGTGGATGTCCCCTCCCTGGAGGTGTTCAAGGCCAGGTTGGATGAGGCCTTGAGCCACCTGTGCTGGTGGGAGCTGTCTCTGCACATGGCAGGGGCTTGGAGCTGGATGAGCTTTAAGATCCCTTCCAACCCAAACCTTTCCATGAATCTGTGGCTTCATAGGAGCCATCTCAGTGCTCAGGCTCAGCTGAATAAATCCCACCACAGACCAGGCTCAACCAGCAAGTAGGCATCTGGTGAGTGGAGCTGGAGACAGCATCACAGCTGCACAGGGCAAGGGCTGCAGCAAACCCCTGCAGCCTTCTCTTTGCCACACAGAGTTTACTGCTCCTTAGAGGCGTCAGTGACACAGGAAGGGGGCTCAGGCAGCATTCCAGGGGATCGTGGACACTTCTGTCCCCCAAAGTACAGCTTTGGAGGTGCCCAAAGCCAGACAACTCCCAATGCCACTGCTACGAACTCGCTGCCGTGCACCAGGGTCTCGCAGTGCCAGCTTGTGGCTGGGAAGAGAAACGTTGCTGGGAGCCACGAGAGTTCCCCCAGGAAAAGGTTTCCTTCCGTCCGGAGGAGCAGAAAAGGAGATGCTCTGCAACGTCTCCTTGTGTGACCCAGGAATTCCATCACCCACCCGCAGGTTCCAGCAGCGATGCAGCGGAGCGCAGCTGGAGCCGTGCCGGGAGCTCGTTCCGCAGGCGTGGGGTGGCCTCTAGTGCCAGCCCCGCAGAGGCACAGCGAGCTGCGGCTGCCCGACCTGTGCCACCTACTCGGGAACCGCCGGGAACCCTTCAGCCTCCTGCCAAGCCTAACCAACGGGCAGCCCTGAGCCCGGCATGCCCGCTGGGTGTTCGTGTGCTGGGCGCTGCTGGCAGCGCGTAGTGCCCAGGGCAGCTCCGAGCTGCGCTTTCCGCCGCTCCCCAGGATGTGTTTGGTTTCCGGACACAGATGCAGCGGCTGGGATGCTGCTTTCGGCTCCTGCTCCTCCCCGAGCAGCCTTCCGTTTGCTCCTGGCTACACAAGCGCAGGGAGGGGGGGTCCCGGTGGTCACTGGGCTGTCCCGAAGGGCTGAGCCACCGCAGGGCTGCAAACGAACTGCTGCAGCCATGCAGCAGCCATGCAGCAGCCATGCAGCAGCCATGCAGCTCCTGGCAGTCAGGAAAGCAGAGCCCTGACAAACAGCTCCACTTGTCCTGGTGTGGGGTTCCAAGTGTGACAGCTCCACTTTGTCCTGTTGAGAGGTTCCAAGTGTGACAGCTCCACTTGTCCTGGTGTGGGGTTCCAAGTGTGACAGCTCCACTTTGTCCTGGTGTGGGGTTCCGAGTGTGACAGCTCCACTTGTCCTGGTGTGGGGTTCCAAGTGTGACAGCTCCACTTTGTCCTGGTGAGGGGTTCCAAGTGTGACAGCTCCACTTTGTCCTGGTGAGGGGCTCCAAGTGTGGCACAAGTCATGTCCCTGCACCCACAGGGATTATTTTTCTTTTAGCTAGTGAAAAAACTCAGCAGCAGCTTCCTGCAGGAACCTCCCGTGGGGCAGCAGCAGGGTGGGCAGGTGCCTGCACAGGGCAAGCAGAGCTGCATTTGCTGCCATGAAATGTTCCCTCGTGGGCTCTGAGCTGTCCCAGCAGTTTGGAGCTGGAATGCTCCCTGGGTTCCTGGTTTGCTCATTCCACTGACACCTCAGCTGCACCTGGGGGAAAGATCTGCCTGGCAGTCCTCTAGATGATGTGAGAGCTGCTCTTAATGATCCTTTTAGGGTAGAAAAAAAAAGGAGGAGGTTCGTTTGTATGGCCTGGAGCTGTTGTTGTTGGCACCGAAAGCTGATCCTGCTGGAGGAGAGCAGCTGAGACAGGAATGGTAGCTCCAGACTTTCATTTTCAGCCCTTGGCTGGAAGGATGCAACCAAGACAGTGTCTGAAGTAGCACTGCAGGGGCTGGGAAGCAACTTCAGGTAGCAGAGGGCTTAGAGACATGTTTTAAATCTCAGAGCAGAGATGAAGTGCAGTGATGTGAGGGCTGAGATCTCTTCAGTGGAGAGGAGATGAAAAGGAGAGGGAGGTGAGGGGGAAGCATGGAGGTGAGGAAGAGTGTGGGGTGGGGTGTTGGAATCGTGCTGGGCTGAAGCTGGGGACAGCAGCTGGAGCTTTCTGCTGCCTACTTCTGCTCACAGACTCCTCTCCACTCGCTGGAGGGAGCAGGCTGCCAGCTGCAGCACCTGCATCAGCAGCAGTTTGCTTTCAGGGTGGGAAATCGCCCGGGGTAGGGGGTGGGGGTTTGGCACTCACTCAGGAACATTTTCTTTTACAGCCTGCTGCTGGCTCACAGCTACAGCAGCAGGTCACCCCTGGTCACCACTGAGGGCTCAACTCAGACCTCTCTTCCTTTCAGCTCCTGTCCCACGTGGAGGCAGCAGAAAAGCAGAACCAAAGCTGGGAGAGGATTTCCCTTGAGCTCTAGGGGCTGGCTGCCCATGGCTGGTGAGCAGCAGGGAGCAATGCCCTGTGCTGGTTATCACAGCCCAGCTCCTGGCACTGCTGGCACACAGAGGGTATTTCTTCAGGACGTCAAACCACTTATCAGTGCTGCTCTGCTTGGTCCATTTCAGCTCTGTACAAACAGCTTGCAGAAGAGAAGGCTCTGGGGGGGACCTTAGTGCTGCCTGTCAGTGTCTGAAGGGATCCTGCAGGAAGGCTGCAAAGAGATTTTTGCTGAGGGTCCCACTTTCATAGAATCATAGAATGGGAAGGTTGGAAGGGACCTCAAGGATCAGCCAGTTCCAACCCCCTGCCATAGGCAGGGACACCTCCCACTAGCACAGGTTGCTCAAAGACTCATCCAACCTGGCCTTGAACACCTCCAGGGAGGGAGCAGCCACAACCTCCCTGGGCAACCTGTGCCAGTGTCTCACCACCCTCACTGCAAACAACTTCCTCCTAACATCCACTTTCAATCTCCCCTCTGCCAGCTCAAACCCATTCCCCTTGTCCTGGCATTGCAAGCCCTTGTCAATAGTCCCTCCCCAGCCTTCCTTTGGCCCCCTTCAGATACTGGAAGGCTACTATCAGGTCTCCTGGAAGCCTTCTCTTCTCCAGGCTGCAGACCCCCAACTGTCTCAGCCTGTCCTCACAGCAGAGCTGCTGCAGCCCTCTGATCATCCTTGTGGCCCTCCTCTGGACCTGCTCCAACACTTCCATGTCCTTCCTGTGCTGAGGGCTCCAGAACTGCACACAACACTCCAGATGGGGTCTGACAAGAACAGAGTAAAGGGGCAGAATCACTCCAACACTTCCATGTCCTTCCTGCTCTTTAGTCCAGAGCATTGTGAAAGGTGCAGTCAGGGCAAAGTTTGGACACTTTTATGTGTCAGTGAAGTTTATTTCTCTGTCTGAAACACATTTTTGTGTTGCTCTTCCACCTCCAAGCAGCATCCAGCTGCTGTGCCTTCCAAACCTCTCACATCAGTTTAACACCACACACAGTCAGCCTTTGATGCTTAAACCTTGTGGCTGCTCCTCCAGGTGTGGGAGGGATGGTTGTGAGCAGACATCTGAGGGAATCTGACCCACAGGAGCCAACCTGGACCTTCCATGGCATTGTTGTGCCATTCCAAACAAACACAGGAGCTAACAACCAGCCTCTGTCAGCTGCTCAGGCACAGGAGGAAATGAGCCCTCCGAGGAGAGTTAGGAAGGAGCCCACCAAGGCAACACAGAAATAAACTTTAGTCAGTGCTGAGAAGGCAAAGCAGGAAGTTTGCTCCTGGAGCAGAGGAGGATCCAGTCCCAGCAGAGCTCTAGGCAGTGGCACACAGAGCCAAGGACAGAGCTGCAGAGGATCTCCTCACACAGCCTGAAAGTTGCAAGCTCTGCACCTTTCTCTTCTTACTCAGCCTGCATGTTCTAAGAGAGCCAGACCTGACCCTGGGGTTCCACAGCCACAGGCCAGCTGATAGGAGAGGGGACTTTGATTGTCATAAATGCTTCTCTTTATCAGCTACACACAAAGAAGTCCAAGGTCCAAAGACAATTGGCAGCCTCCCGTCAGACTGCCCTGCCCATCTCTAGGCTCTGAAGGACTTTCAGACAGGTCGACTCCTTGCCTTGGCCCAGCACTGCTGAGCACTGCTCCTGCAGCACAGGAGCTCGACTGGTTCCCTTAGACCCCAGCGTAGGTGTCCTGGGCAGCCTGCAGATCCTCCCAATACCCAGCTGAATGCCACCAAAGCCCAGGGTCTCACCCATCCCTCGCCCCAGGGTTGGAGCTCAGTGTGCACAGCAGCTGTTGGCACTAACAAAGCAGTTTGTGCTCATTGTTCTCCCTGACTGCTGCCCATCAATAATGCACTGCCAGCGCAGTGCCCAAGGTGCTACAGCTCTGCCCCACTGCACAGCTGCTCCTGCCCCCTCAGCATCCACAGCCCCCTGAGCAGCCACAGCCCCCTCAGCACCCACAGCCCCCTCAGCATCCACAGCCCCCTCAGCCCCCACAGCCCCCTGCAGCATCCACAGCCCCCTCAGCACCCACAGCCCCCTCAGCACCCACAGCCCCCTCAGCACCCACAACCCCCTCAGCATCCACAGCCCCCTGCAGCATCCACAAGCCCCTCAGCAGCCATCTCCTTCCCTTGCTTTCCATTTCCCATCTGGTTTGCTGTGCCAGATGCCCCCAGCACACCAGTCCATAAGAAGGGGCTTGTTGGGTTCCCCATCTGCTGATTTCCTCTTCCTGAAGGCAGCAGCAGGTGAGCAGTGGCACTCCCAAGTGGGCACTCCCTGTCTGCAGCAGTGGCCAGGCAGGAGGGCACTGATTCAGCTTCACCTCCAGCCACACAGGAGGGCTGGGAGATAGCTATGAGGGAAGTTAGTGCTCAGCAGCTTTGGTCACTCTGGAGCTCAGCATCTCGTGGGTGAAACAAAATGAGCCATGCAAACTTGCAGTATTCCTGTTCCTTTATCTCTGCACACAGCAATACTTCTTCTGCTTCATTTCAACCCAGTTTAAAGCTGGAGTTCAGCTAGTGACAGTTTCTGATGCTAAACAAGTTCACCTTCAGTCCAGCTGATGCCAGCAAGGGTCACTTTCCAGGGACAGTGTAAATATTGGCTTGTGCTCACTCGAAGCTGAGCTCACACCAGGACTCCTTTCTAACCCACCAGGACTCCTTGCTAACCCACCAGGACTCCTTTCTAACCACCCATCCCCTACCCCACACTGCCCCCAGGCCCAGACCGTTGCCTGCTCAGCAGAAGCAGACACTTGGCTGTAATTATCAATATTTAATTAACTCTTGGCACATGCAGACCCCTCTCCTAGGGGTCAGAACCTGTTCCCAAGGGCTGTGGAGCTGNGTGTGCAAATTGCTGCATGGCCTTTGTGCTGACAGCAGCCCCATGGTGTGCAAACAGAGGTGGGGTTTATGGCCCTGGCGCTTCCTCTTTGGGGCACAGTATAAAATGTGGCCCCAGAGCAGCTCCTGCCCCTGGCTCCCTGCTCCAGCTGCTCTCAGACCCAGCTGCTCGCTCAGGAAGACAAAGAGCACCAATGGCCTTCTCCACCCGCAGCATTCAGTGGGGTGCAGGCCCCCACCAGCAGTCCAGTGCCATCAGTGTGACCTCCAGGAAGGTGTCGGTGCAGAAGATGACAGCTCCCAGCGTGTACGGCGGTGCCGGTGGCTCTGGCACTCGCATCTCCACCGGCTACGGGCAGAGCCTGGGGGGGGGCTTGCAGCTCAGCGTTACTGGCAGCGACCTGCTGCTGGCTGGCACCGAGAAATCGACCATGCAGAACCTGAACGACCGTTTGGCTTCCTACCTGGAGAGGGTTCGGTCCCTGGAGAGGGCAAACTCCCTGCTGGAGACGCAGATCACTGAGTGGTACCAGAAGAACACCCCGGATGTGAGGCAGGACTACAGCTCCTACTTCAAAACCATCGAGGAGCTCCAAAGCAAGGTGAGACCCCCAGAGAGCCATCTGCACACCTGAGAGCTGCTGGCAGGTAGATCACAGAGCCACGGGATGATTGGGTTGGAAGGGATCTTAAACATCATCCACTCCCGACCCTCTGCCATGGGCAGGGACAACTTCTGCCTGAGCAGGTGGCTCCAGATCCCACCCAGCCTGGCTTGGAATGCTTCCAGGCTTGGAGCCTCCATGACTTCTCCAAGCAACCTGCTGCAAGAAGAATTGCTTCCTGATGTCCAATCTAAATCCAGCTTCTTCCAATCTGAAGCCACCACCCCTAGTCCTGTCACTCCATGCCTTTGTCAAAAGTCCCTCTCCAACAGCAGCCTCAATTCACTTTGCCACCTGCGGTTGCCTCAGCTGAGAGGAGCCAGGGTCAGGATCTGCACACCTGCTGTGTCCGGGGATGGGAGGCAGCTCAGGCATAGGAAACCTCTCTGATCCCTGCCTTGGGCAGCTTCAGTTAGTGAAAGCACCGCTGGGAATTTGCATATTTAACGATAGCTTAACTCTGAGGAGCTCGGTGCTTGTCAGACAACAACGCCAAGTGCTCAGAGCAAAGAGCAGGTCCCTGCTGAGCCCAGGAGATCTCAGCAGCCAGCAGCTTTCAGCTCTCTTTCCTTGTGTTCCCGGGGAGCTTCCTGCAGTCTTTCCCCTCTCCAGTCTTTCACCATCTCCATCTCCCAGCCTGCACAAGCAGATCCCTTCCAGAGAGCTCCCACCCATTTTACCTCCTTTTCAGAAGGGCAGTTTGCCTTTTGGAGAACCCTGATTCCTTCTGTGCTCTTCCAAGGGCACTCAGCTCAAGCCTGACTGGCCAGTGGGCAGCTGAGGTTCAGTGAGACAAAGCCCAGGTGCAGAATCAGTGCCCAGAAGTGGATCAAAGGTGCATTTGGGCACAAAGAGCTCTCACTTCTCACCCTTCCCTTTCCAGATCAGTGATGCACAGCTGGACAATGCACGGCTGGTCCTGCAGATAGACAATGCCAAGCTGGCTGCTGACGACTTCAGGCTGAAGTAAGTGCCAGGACTGTGTCACTCTTTCATGCTCCTCTTGTCCCTGCAAGCTCCTTGGCCTCAGTGCCCAAGCTAAGAGCAGGCAGTCCCTAAGTACAGAGCTGAGAGCAGACAGCCCTCAAAGCATCGCTCGAGGAAGGAATTTCCCAGCCGAGGCTGCAGCTGTTCCCAGGTCCAACCCTTCCACCAAACCTCTGTGTGGTGTCAAAGCAAGGTGCCAAAGCCAGGTGCCAAGGCAGGTGCCAAAGCCAGGCTCACCCCACAGGTATGAGAACGAGCTGCTGCTCAGGCAGAGCGTGGAGAGCGACATCAACGGCCTGCTGCGGGTGCGCGACGACCTGACCCTGACCAAGGCTGACCTGGAGTCGCAGATCGAGAGCATGAAGGAGGAACTCATCTTCCTCAAGAAGAGCCACGAGGAGGTGAGAACAGCCAGGGCCCAGGTGGGGCTAAGTGGCAGACACAAACTCAGCCACTCTGAGGCTGATGGAACCTTCCTGGTTGATCTGAAAGACCCTCCTCAGGGTGGGGTCTGGGTCCAGATGAGCTCATGGAAATGCAGGCAGCTGTTGGTATCTCAGCTCTGGTTCTGCTCTAAGCTCTGAGAGCCAGGCAGGGAAGCAGGCACAGCCCAGAGCAGGCCCCAGCCACCTGCAAAACCCTGCTGGCTGGGCAGTTAGGATACTCTTGGCTGCTGATTGTAACAGGGGCTGGGGGCAGAGACACCTCTTGACTAACCCTGCTCTGCCTCAGCTCCAAACCATTCCCCCTTGGCCTGGCTCCAGACCCCCTCAGCAAAAGTCTCTCTGCAGCCTCCCTGCAGGATGCCTTCAGGCACTGGCAGCAGCTCTGAGGTGCCCCTGGAGCCTTCTCCTCTGCAGGCTGCACCCTCCCAGCTCCCTTAGCCTGTGCTCACAGCAGAGCTCCAGCCCTTGCCTCATCTTTGTTGCCTCCTCTGACCTCACCCCAGTAACTCTCAGGAGCTGCTACCCCACAAAAGCACAGAAATGATCACTTACACTCCCTCCATGGAGCTGGCCCTGAGGAATTCAACTTTTCCCTCTGTGCTTCTCTGTGATGAAGCTTTGATTGCTACAAAATGAGGGAGATGCCCTAAAGTCAGGTCCCCTCCAGCCCCTGCCATAGTTGGAGGGGCACTGAGCAGTATTTGCAGGGTGGCCAAAGTCCCCCTGCCCTGAGGAGCTGTCGAAGGCTCCCTCCTGTCTCTGCAGGCTTTGATCTGCCCATGCCTGATCGCTGCTGCCTCTAACAATGCTCTTGGCCGCAGGAGGTCATCAGGCTGCGCAAGCAGGTGGGAGGCTCGGTCAGCGTCGAGGTGGATGCTGCTCCGGGAGTGGACCTGGCAGGTATCATGGAGAAGATGAGGACACAGTATGAGGAGCTGGCAGAGAAGAACCGGCAGGAGGCCAAGGAGCGCTTCGACAAGCAGGTGAGGTCCAGCTCAGGAGCAGCAAGAAGCTGCCGTGCCCAGAGGCAGCTCACAGCCCCTCCCTTTGTGCCCTCCAGACCCAAGAGCTGAACCAGGAGGTAGCCATCAACGTGGAGCAGCTGCAGGTCCAGAGGAAAGAGGTGACAGAGCGCAGGCAGGTCCTCCAGAGCCTGGAGCTGGAGCTGCAGTCCCACTTGAGCATGGTAAAGACTCAGGAGCAGCTGACAGAAGGGTTGGGGAGCAGAGAGATCCACAGCCCCCCGGGGACAGCCAGAGAGCTGTGCCCAGAGCTCCTGTGACGTGGAATGGGCAGCAGATGGCTGAGACCTCTCTGAGCTTCCCACCTGATCCCTCCCTGATCCTATCTTCTGACCCCTCTCTGATCCTATCTTCTGACCTCTCCATGATCCTACCCTCTGACCCCTCTCTGATTGTTCCCTCTGATCCATACCTGATCCTACTTTCTGATCCCTACCTGATCCTACCTTCTGAGCCCTACCTGATCCTACTTTCTGATCCCTACCTGATCCTACCTTCTGAGCCCTACCTGATCCTACCTTCTGACCCCTCTCTGATCCTTCCCCCTGACCCCTCTCTGCTGTCCCCCCGCTGCAGAAGAGGTCTCTGGAGGACTCCCTGGCTGAGGTGGAGGCTCGCTACAGCTACCAGCTGGCCCAGATCCAGGACGCGATCGGCAGCCTGGAGGCGCAGCTGCGGCAGCTGCGTGCGGACATGGAGGCGCAGAGCAGCGAGCACAGCCTGCTGCTGGACGTCAAAACGCGCCTGGAGCTGGAGATCGCCACGTACCGACGGCTGCTGGAGGGGGAGGACCTCGGGTGAGCAAACCTCCCCACCCTGCTGCTGCCAACCCACCTGGCACTGCCTGTGCCCCCGGGAGGTGACAGGATAACGTCTGCCATGGTCCAGCTGGCTTGGGGCAAAGGGATGCTGGTGCACAGCTGGATTGGACCAGGGGGATGCTGGTGCACAGCTGGGTTGGAGCAAGGGGATGCTGGTGCACAGCTGGATTGGAGCA
>VWZE01008605.1:0-11521 GCA_013396675.1 Eubucco bourcierii
TGGTCGGGAGGCCTGTAGCAGACTCCTACTATGAAGCTTCGTGTATTACAGTTCCGCTGTGGTCTCTCTCCCTTGCTTCACTGAAAAGGAACTTTATTCATCCTTGGGAAGTCACCTAACTTGGTGCTTCAGGTGTTAAAAAAAAAACAGTTAAGAAATAATAATCATCCTCTCCTGAACTAATAAACTGCAAGTATCAGAATATCTGCCCTAGTTAAAAGAGAGAAAATATGGGATATGATTAAAAGACCAAGTGCAAGGTCCTGCACCTGGGTCAGGGCAGTCCCAAGGCACTGATATAGGCTGGGCAGTGACTGGCTTGAGAGCAGTCCTGAAGAGAGGGACCTGGGGGTGCTGATAGATGAGAAGCTCAACACAAGTCACCAGTGTACACTTGCAGCCCAGAAAGCCAACCAGATCCTGGGCTGCATCAGGAGAATGCAGTCCCTCTTCTCCTCTACTCTGCTCCAGAGGTGAGACCACATCTGGAGCACCTTGTCCAGTTCTAGAGCCACTATTACAAGAAAGATCTGAATGTGCTGGAACATGTCCAGAGAAGGGCCATAAGGATGATCAGAGGGTTGGAGAACCTCTTCTATTGAGAGAGTTGGGGCTGTTCAGCCTGGAAAAGAGAAGGCTCTGAGGAAGCCTTATTGTGGCCTTCCAGTATCTTAAAGAGGCCTACAAGAAAGCTGGGGAGGGATATTTTAGGGTGTCAGGTAGTGAAAGGCCTGGGGGGAATGGAGCAAAACTAGAAGTGGGTAAATCCAGACTGGATATTAGGAAGAAGTTCTTCACCATGAGAGTGGTGAAAGACTGGCATGGGTTGCCCAGGGAGGTAATGGCAGCCCCATCCCTGGATGTCTTTAAGGCCAGGCTGGATGTGGCTCTGAGTACCCTGATCTAGCATGAGGTGCCCCTGCTCATGGAAGGAGATTTGGAACTGGAAGATCCTTGAGGTCTATGGGTCTATGAATAGTTTACTTCTAAAAAACCCTCAACAAATCAAAACATCATAAAGTGGCAAATGTTGGGTCTTGAATGTAAAGCTGAGACTTTCAAAGTATGAGACATCCGTTCCACTGGGGCTTGACTCACAAGTCATACTTCACAATTTGTAGCAAAACTGGAGTCTTAACATATTGGGATAAAGATTTGTAACAAGCTTCCATCTGTTAACCAAGCAAGTTGGCTTGGTCTGAACATGCTTGCTGCTTTAATAAAGAGCCAGTGTTGCTTCTCAAACCACAGCTTGCCAAGAAGGTTGCAGGAGATCAGGAGGTTGCACTAGTTGTGGTCAGTCCTGAACTGTTTACCTTGCTTGTATGTTTGGAGGAGCCTATGCCACAATGGGGATACAAGCTTGTGCCTTGGGAGAAAGGCAGAGCACTGCAATTGAGGAAGGGTGGGCTGAGAAGTGACCTCAGGTAGCCAGTTCCTTGACTAATGCATTAGGGTTAGAGTTAGAATTAGGGTTAGGGGTTGGGGTTAAGATTAGGCCATTAGTGTTATGATTAGGGTTAGGCCATTAGATTTAAGGTTTGGCTGTTAAGGTTAGGCTGCTAGGGTTAGGATTATGCTTTGGTCATTAGGCCATTAGAGTTAGGGTTAGAAAATTAGTGTTAGGATTAGGCTATTACAGTTAGGGTTATGATTAGGTCATCATAGTTAGGGTTAGGGTTATGGTTAGAATTGCAACTACTTTTAAGGTTAGAGCAAAGGACATCTCAGAATCACAAAATCACAGAATGTTAGGGGTTGGAAGGGACCTGGGAAGCTCATCCAGACCAAACTCCCTGACAGAAGAGGATCACCTAGAGCAGATCACAGATGATCGCATCCAGGCGGATCTTGGATATCTTCAGAGAGGGAGACTCCACAACCCCCCAGGGCAAACTGTTTCAGTGCTCTGTCACCCTCACAGTGAAAAATTTCCTCCTCATGTTTCCATGGCACTTCCTATGCCTCAACTTCAGTCATTGCCCCTTGTCCTGTCATTGGGCATCACCCAGTAGAGTCTGGCTCCATCCTCCCGGCACTCACCCTTTACATAATTATAAACATGAATAAGGGCAGCCCTCAGTCTCCTCTTCTCCAAGCTCAAGAGCCCCAGCTCCCTCAGGCTCTCCTCATTTAACAAAGTTCTGTGTTGGTGGTATTCCGTTGTCTTGCTCTAAATCACTGTAACTGTGCTGTGGAAAGGCCTGTAGTGGGCATCACACGGGAGAGGTCTTGTGCTAACCAGTGCAGCCTCCCTTTGTGAACTAGGGAGGCCATCCCATGCCTGAAAGTTATAAAAGGACAGAGACCTCTTGGGTCCACGCTGTTGCATCTACTACAGAAGCCCTTGCTGGATGTACACACTCCATTGAAGAACTTGGACTAACCCTGTGAAGGTGCTGCTGGATCCAAGAGTAGTGATGTCTGCCTTTCGCTCTTCCTTTTTTATCTCACTCTTTCTCTCACTTTCCTTCCCATTTCCCTCTCCTCTTGTCTAACCCAGTGTCTTTAAAGAGCAACTGACCGAAGGCTTTCACACAGCACTCCTTCAATCAAATAAAGAGAGTTCATTAGCCATTTGGTGTCAGTTCACTTTCATTTACTCCAAGGGAATTTTTGAAGCTAGTACAACCTCCCTGCTGCCCCCTCAGGAAACTGGGTTGTGACATTATGTTGTGGGTGAAAACCGAACAAACATTCCCTCTAAGTTATCTGGCTGACACATTTATCCCAGCACTCACTGCTGCCAAATTGCCTTTCCTTTCTAATCACTGCATGTGAGAGCAGGGGAAATTAATTCAATATCCTCAATGGTTTTCTCTGGACAACAGACAGCAAATTAATAACCTGTTGTGCTTATGGTCATTAATAATGATTGAAACAATCTAAAGAGGAGAGAGACAGCAGGAGGCTGTGGGAGGGTGGGAGAAGGGACATTTGTGGTGTATATTCTTTTTGATCATTATATGCATATGTGAAGTTAAAGTAAAGCACTAGTAAAGTTAAGATGAATGCTTGTGGCCCACTGTGAAGCCTGCAAAAAGCCATCAGATCAGAATGGGAGAGGTTACTTTAAAAAAAAAAAGTTAACTAAATAGTTAAAGAGGTGAGCTAAATAGAAACAGCTAGAACAGCTGAGTACAAGTGCTTTGTGACCCATGCCTCTCAAGTCCTTAGTGAGGAGTATCCAAAGTAGGAAGTGGTGAGGACTTGGACCTGATGGAGAGGGTCCAGAGGAGAGCCACAAAAATGATCAGGGGGTTGGAACATCTCTGCTACGAGGACAAGCTGAGGGAGCTGAGGGTGTTCAGTGTGGAGAAGAGAAGACTCCAAGCAGATGAGGACAGGACAAAGGACAAAGGTTTGAGAAGAGAGCAGAGCAAGTTGAGACTGGATGTGAGGAACAAGTTCTGCACCAGGAGGGTGCTGGAGCACTGTAACCGTTTGCTTGGGGAGGTAGTTGAGGTCCCACCCCTGGAGATATTCAAGGTCAGGCTCACATAATCACAGAAACATTCTGGTTGGAAAAGCCCCTCAGGATCACCAAGTCCAACCAATATTCCTACTCTGCAAGGTGCACCCTAAACCACGTCCCCAAGCACCACATCCAAACAACTTTTAAATACATCCAGGGTTGGTGACTCAATCACTTCCCTGGACAGCCTGTTCCAATGCTTGGCCACTCTTGCTGGGAAAGAGCTCTGTGACAGGCCCCTCAGCAACCTGCTTCAGTAGATGTCCCTGCTTTCTGCAGAGGTGGTTGGATTGGATGACTTTTGGAGGTCCCTTCCCAACCAGACATTGTCTGGATGCTGGCCTCTAGCTCATGTCATTAGAAATTCTTTTACAATACAACAGGAAAAAACCCAATTGTCCAGTTTGTTTCCATTTCACCTTCTCTGTTTCCTTCACTCAAGCTCATCAGCTTCTCCTGCATGCTTTCCTGGGTTTTTTTCTGCAGACTTTTTCCTCCTCTCCATCTCAGCCTTGTCCTTGTCCCAGTTCCCCTGATGAATTTCAAGAGATTGCAAAGCATGGGAAGCACTAACAGTACAGTGAAACAGCTGCTTAATCAGTCCGATCTCCATGGAGGAGTTGAGCAGAGATGGCTGATGTGACAAAAACCTGAGTGTGAAGCTTTTCAGCCCAAATGATTGAAATTAGAAGCAATAAAACTGGGTCTGACATGGCCTTCAGTGCAGACAGTCGTCTTCTGGTGGGAAAGGGGATACAAACACAGGTGTGTGCACACATGCAGACATACACATGTGCACAGGAGCAAGGGGTTCACTGAGGTACAGCTGAGTTTGGGGGTAGGTTTTTGTTCTTAGGAACCCTCTTTGAAATGATTCACCTGTGTGCTGCTTTGTACACAATTTCTTAACCTAATTCTACAGGATGATCCTGGGGAAAAAAAAAAAAAAAAAGAAGAATGTATTTTTAGAAAGCTTATTTTGCTTTGCCTTGAACTGTAGGCCATTATTATTTATTTATTTTCACAAGGAACTCAGCCTTTTGAGGGTTTTTTCACCCCTCTCACCCTCTCTGTTGCTATTCCTTGAGCACTGTGGGTGGCCGAGGAAGCAGTGAACATCATATTGTGTCACTTAGCAACCTGATGCTCATAAATAGCAACAATCCTTTTCCTAATGGCTATTTATCCCCATCAGGAAAGATACTTAGACCCAGTCCATGCTGACAGTGCCAAATTCCTCCAGCATATTCTTTGCTGATACTTCCCCTTTTGAGGATCCAATTCCGAAGGCTAACATATGGCTGAGGCTCTTAGAAGGCTTCTCGTGCGTTTGGAGAGTGTCTAGGGACAGGATGCATGGGAATGGTTTGAAGCTGAGGCAGAGCAGGGTTAGACTGGAGCTAAGGAAGAAGTTCTTCAATAGGAGAGTGGTGAGACTCTGGCACAGGCTGCCCAGGGAGGCTGTGGCTGCCTCCTTCCTGGGGGTGTTGAAGGCCAGGCTGGATGAGACCTTGAGCAGCTGAGTCTAGTTGAGAGGTGTCCCTGCCCATGGTGGGGAAGTTGGAGCAGATGAGATCTGAGGTCCCTTGCAGCCTGAGCCATTCTGTGACACTAATTAAATTGCTGAATATTTCCATTGCTACTCAAACACTTTCAGAATTAGTGTTAGAAATCAGGCCTGGGCTTGGTTCGTTCCCTTACTAACTTCCAAAATATTTTGTGCTACAGTAGGCCTGCAAAGGTGCACCCTAACTTTATGTAGTTTATAGCATTCACATGGAGAGAGAATCATAATTGCTGGGTGGGGTTAACTTTAAAATGACTTCATTAACTTTATAGGATGGAATAATGTTTGATTTTTTTACTGCCATGCTACCAGAAAGGTTGGAAAAATCAACAAGATGTTCTAGAATTCTGTGATGCCTCTGAGCTTACTGGTGACACGAAATAATCATTGTTAGCACCTCTGAAGCCCTTTAGGAATAGTCTCCTCTCCCTTTTTTTGAATGTCTGCATTTCGCAATTCTCAGATGACCTCAGCATGCTCTGGAGAGATGAAATCAGAAGAGTCATCCATGCCTGTGGGGAATACTCAGGAAACTTGGAAAGTTTCAAATTCATTCAGAAAGAATCTGTCGGGATTTTTGTGTGTCCTCTTAACATCAGGATAATCCTTTCAGATACTGGCTCTGCTGCCCTTGCTAAGTGATACATAGTTACCACAAGTAGCACACATTTAGGACAAGTATTAAGGCAGAAACCAAGAATCACAGAATTGTCAGAGTTGGAAGGGACCTCAAGGATCATCCAGTTCCAACCTCCCTGCCATGGGCAGTGACATCTCACACTAGATCAGGTTGCCCAGAGCCACATCCAGACTGGCCTTAAAGACCTCAGGGATGAGGCTTTCACCACCTCCCTGGGCAGCCTGCTCCAGTGTCTCACCACCCTCATGGTGAAGAACTTCTTCCTAATGTCTAATTTAAGTCTGCCCTCCTCTAGCTTGGATCCACATTCCCCAGTCCTTTCACTACCTGACACCCCAAAAATCCCTCCCCAGCTTTCTCGTAGCCCACTTCAGATACTGGAAGGCCACAATAAGGCTTCGTCAGAGCCTTCACCAAACTGAACAACCCAACTCTCTCAACCTGCCCTCATAGGATCATCCTTGTGGCCCTTCTCTGGACACATTCCAGCACATCTTATAAACTAAGAAAAGCAGAACAGTGAAAGCCTTTGAAAAGAACCTTGAAAAAAAACAAAAATTGCTTAGGAAATACAGAAAATGATGCAACCACCTGGGCCCAGCTTGTGACCAAGGAGATCTCTGTTTGAGAGCACAGAAAAAAACCCACCCAGATTGTGTCTGTACTGCATCAGTTCCCCCCTCCCTACCATGTAGCTGTTCCTTAAAGAGCTGGGGGCTCTGTGACTGAGAAAAGGGAAAGATGTTGGGGAAGCCAAGACACTGCTAGCATGAGTGTGTGACAACTACCACCTCGTCCTCTAGCTGTTCTGGGATTGCTCTTCTGCCTCTCACTCTGCATTGCTAATCCATACACATAGGAACTATTGGCTAAATGACACAATAGGGAAAGGTACCTGGGTTTCTTGCTGCCTTTAAAGCTTCATTAGACTTTAAAAAAAAAAAAATAATTAAAAATGCTATGGAACAGAGAAGTAGAGAAAACTCAACTGCCTTTTTAGTTCACTCATCCTTTTCCTGCTGTGGAGCTGCATTTCATTTCTGTAAAAATCCTAGAACAACTTAGACTGGAAAGGACCACAGAGCTCATTTGCCCCAGACCTCCCCACCATGGGCAGAGACACCTCTCAACTAGACTCAGCTGACCAAGGCCTTGAACACTCCCAGGCAGGAGGCAGCCACAGCCTTCTTGGGCAGCCTGTTCCAGAGTCTCACCACCCTCCTACTCAAGAACTTCTTCCTCAGCTCCAGTCTAACCCCGCTCTGCCTCAGTTTCAAACCATTGCCCCTTGTCCTGTCTCTAGACACCCTGATGAAAAGTCCCTCTGCAGCCTTCCTGCAGGATTCCTTCAGGTACTGGCAGGCAGCTCTAAGGTCCCCCTGGAGCCTTCTCTTCTCCAGACTGCACACTCCAGTGGTACTTAATCACCAGCTCTCGAGTAGTCTGCTGAAACCTTTACACTAAGCTGAGAGAGAGACAGCCACAGTGATCCTGTAAGAGACTGCTATCTGCCACTTCTTCCCACAAGCAAAGACATGACTGCTGTTGTGGAAGATTAATTCATCCAGCATGGGATTTGCTGGGAATTCTGCAGCCTGAGAAAACAAAGGAGATGATGGCCTCTGCAAGTGCATGCTTCACTCCCTGCCAACAGGAGGTGATGTTGGCATCTGTTTTCAATCAGAAAATCACAGTTTTACCACTACAGCCATGAGGTAGTTTACTTGAAGAAACCTGAACACTCAGGATAAGAGCTGGATGGACACCTACGAAGAGCAAGACCTTAGCCTGATGTCCTAGGTTGGCAACTATAAGGTTAAAAGAGCCCCTGGGGACTAGAAGATTGTTGTTCAATCCCATAATTCTGCTATCTTTTCATAAACTCAGGGTGAGGCCAGCTCACTCTCTTCTCCCTCCAGTCCTGTGTTGGGTGGGAGCTACTTTACTGGGACAAACATGTAAGGAGCGGGCCTGGTTTGGGGCCTCCAGAGGCTGCGTTTATTGGGGGAAAAGGCAGAGGCATGAAGAGGGGAGGGATTAGAGCACTGGGGATTATAGATTTAGTTTTGGGTTGGGGGAAAATTCAAGGGGTCGCCATGGATGTTGTACCTGCTTTGTAATTTCTTTCCATATCTCTCTTTCCACTATAATTCTCTCTCCAAATCATTTGAAAGCTTCATTCTGTTGGCTCTTTAAAAACCACAACACCTGATTAATTCCCAGCATATTTTGATGTGCTGGCAGTATACCTCATGCAACCCAGGAGGCAAATCCCATCCTGGGCTGCATCCAGAGGAGTGTGGGCAACAGGGCAAGAGAGGGGATTCTGCCCCTTGACTCTGCTCTGCTGAGACCTCACCTCCAATCCCGCCTTTAGTTTTGGTGTTCCCAGCAGAAGGAGGACACAGAGCTGCTGGAATGAGTCCAGAGGAGGCCACAGAGGTGATCCAAGGACTGGAGCAGCTCTTCTGTGAGGACAGGCTGAAAGAGCTGGGGGTGTTCAGCCTGGAGAAGAGAAGGCTCCAGGCAGACCTAATAGCAGACTGCCAGGACCTGCATGCAGCCTACAAGAGGGACTGTTTGCAAGGGCCTGTGGTGATAGGATGAGGGACAATGGCTTCAAACTAGAGCAGAGCAGATTGAGATTGGATGTAAGGAACAAGTTCTGCACCATGAGGGTGCTGGAACACTGCAACAGTTTGCCTATGGAGATGGTTGAGGCTCCATCCCTGGCGAGGCTCAATGGGGCTCTGGGCAATGTGATCTAGTGGAGAATGCCCCTGCTGACTGCAGGGGGGTTGGACTGGATCACCTTTGGAGATCTCTTCCAGCCCATCCCATTGCACGATTCTGTGATCCTGATGCCCCCGCTTGTCTGTCCAAAAGAGAACATATACAATATGTAGGTGCAATATTTAGGTACTGAGTGACTTTAGTTGCCTTTCTCTGTTGAGTATATGAGGCAATTGAATGTGTCTGTGAGTAGCTACAGAGGCACTTGAGTTAAAACTTTCTTCTCTGAATGTTTTCCCCAATCCCTGTGAGCTTGAGCCAGTTGCTCATGAAATGGGAGCACTGTCACAGCCTTATGGCCCAGGTTGTTGTGAAGATAAGGTTCTGGTGAGACTGAGCAGGCAGGGGCAGTAAGTCTGTGTAGGGATGGAAGGAGCTTAAGACAAGACACTTTCTTGAGATCTTGATTTCCAGGAGGAGAAAACAGATTTTCAGCCAAAAAGGATAACTAACTTTCTTCCTCTTCACTACAACTGTAGTAACATAAAGAAATGGCCAGCTTGTGAAGTCTCCGTCTCTGGAGAATTTCCAAACCCACCTGGATGCATTCCTATGCAAACTACCCTGAGTGATCCTCCCTTGACAGGGGAGTTGGACTGGATGATCTCCAGAGGTCACTTCCAACCACTAAAGTTCTGTGATTCTGTAACTCCAGAATCAAAGGGAAGAGTAACAACTTCAGCTTTACCTGCTAGCAACCAAAGCCTTTTCTTACTTCATGGATCCCATCCAGGCTTCCACTCTCTAACTCCAGTGAGTTACTCCAGATTTAAACCAATGTAAGCAAGGGCAAGTTAAAAATACCTGTGCCACAACTGGCCTTGGGCAAGACATTTCTCCATGATAGATGTCGGAGTGCCTGCAAAGGCAGACAGCCTGTCTTGCCCATGATCATTTTGTATTTGCTTCTTTTCCTCAGCCCTTAAAATGAGTTCATGACTTCATGGCTCTGAGAGTAAACAGATTCTGTAATGAATACACTTCTTCTTCAATATTTGGAGGAAATGAAAGCAAATGTTGTAGGTAATGATACTGGGTGGAAAAAGCAGTGATAATTACCTGCTGAGAGAGTTAACATGTAGGCCACTCAGTTGATCCTGTGGTCTGAGGTAGATGGCAGACAATCAAGTAAACCTAATTAACATAATGAAACAAAGACAAACAGCATTAACCCACCAGCTATTGGCTAAGCTAGCATTTTTCTTTCAGAATCCCATTGCCTGGGAAGGTAAGAGGAGATACACTCAAACCCAGTGCCATAAACCATATGATCACGGAATGGCTCAGGTTGGAAGGGATCTCAGAGCTCATCTGCTCCAACCTCCCCACCATGGGCAGGACACCTCTCAACTACTCAGCTGCTCAAGGCCTCATCCAGCCTGGACTTCAGAACCCCTAGGCAGGAGGCAGTCACAGCCTCCCTGGGCAGCCTGTGCCAGGGTCTCACCACCCTCCTACTGGAGAACTTCTTCGTCAGCTCCAGTCTAACCCTGCTCTTCCTCAGCTTCAAACCATTCTCCCTTGTCCTGTCTCTAGACATCCTGATGAGAAGTCCCTCCACAACCTTCCTGCAGGATCCCTTCAGGTATCACTTCAGAGGAGGCAGTTCTGAGGTCCCCCGGAACCTTCTCTTCTCCAAGCTGAACAGCCTCAACTCCCTCAGCCTGTCCTCATAGCAGAGGTGCTGCAGCCCTTGGATCATCTTTGTGGCCTTCTCTGGACTCAGTCCCACAGCTCTGTATTCTTAATGTGGATGGTTGTTTTCTAGATCTGATTGTTGTCTGCATTGCCCCTTTCCTGTTAATTCTCCACATCTGTGCTTGAGGTTTTATCCTGCTAGTGACAAAAAATTCTGTGATTAGATTTATGTAGAATTTATCCTACAGTTAGTCTTTGTTGCCAACTACCAGAGCAGAGGACTCGCTCTACAGAAGTAAAGCAAGTGAAGAGGGCTACGTGCACCTAGTGAAGAGGTGGCATGGAAGGACAGGAAAAGGGCAGTAGTTTGAAATGAAGAAAGGAAAATGATGTCATAATGAGGAAACCACAGAGCAAAACTCCAACCCAGTGACTGTGCCATGAAAACAAGGCACTGAAAGGGAGCCCTGAGCTGTGTTATTGCAGAGAACACGCTGCTGGCGCTGTCTGGCTCAGCCTTTCTGGCCACCTTCAAGGTTGCTATGACAAATGTGTGTGAGAGCTTCACAGAAAGTGAACATTGGTATTTTATGTTTCTTAAGCTAAGGCGGCATCCACCAGCTCCCTGCCCACTCCATTTCCTAAATTACATGCCACATGAATCGAACTTTATTGGCACTAGGAAAATGTTGCCATTAACCACTTCTAGGTTAAAAGCCACGTTGGAAATATTCGCTGTATTTCTCTGGGGGCAATCCTCAGCCCATGCCTTCCATGCATGAAAAAAGGGTTCACTCCAAATGCACAATAACAGCATCTAAACAAGAACTCCTGCTGGCTAAAGGGGTGGTCCAGAACAAAAAAGAATATGTAGAGATTGGAACATGCAAGCACAGACTCATCACCCAGCGTGGTGCAGTACCTCTGAGTGCTACATAGAAGCAGATTCATAGAATGGTAAGGTTGGAAGGGACCTCAAGGATCATCTAGTTCCAACCCCCTGCCATAGGCAGGGACACCTCCCACTAGTACAGATCACTCAAGGCCTCATCCAACCTGGCCTTGAACACCTCCAGGGAAGGAGCAGCCACAACTTCCCTGGGCAACCTGTTCCAGTGCCTCACCACCCTCACTGGAAAGAACTTCCTCCTAACATCCAGTCTAAATCTCCCCTCTGCCAGTCTAAACCCATTGCCCCTTGTCCTGACATTGCAAGACCTTGTCAGTAGTCCTTCCCCAGCCTTCCTGTAGACCCCCTTTAGATACTGGAAGGCTACTCTAAGGTCTTCTGGAAGCCTTCTCTTTTCCAGGCTGCAGAGCCCCAACTCTCTCAGCCTGTCCTCATAGCAGAGCTGCTCCAGTCCTCTGATCATCTTCGTGGCCTCCTCTGGACCCGCTCCAACACTTC
>VWZE01008605.1:11604-39537 GCA_013396675.1 Eubucco bourcierii
CCTTGTTGAATTTCATGAGGTTGGCCTGGGCCCACCTCTCCAGCCTGTCCAGGTCCCTCTGGATGGCATCCCTGCCCTCTAGCAAATTGACTGTGCCATTGTGTTGAAGAACGAGAATTCAGATTTAGGCTGAAGGTGGAAGCCTCATCCATAGCACAGAAGTATAGAATGGGGTGGGTTGGAAGGGACCTCCAAAGGTCATCCAGTCTAACCCCCCTTCAGGCAGCAGGGACATCCTCCACTAGAGCAGGTTGCTCACAGCCTTGTCCAGCCTCATCTTGAATATTTCTGAATTGGTTGTGGCAACGAAGGAGTCAAGAATTATAAAACATGTAGTTATTTCCAAAAAGCCCCAGCCACAAACTATATACAAATTAGTTACGTTTGGGTTCTAATTCATTCGGGAAAATCTTCACAAGGATGCTTACAGGCAATTTATTAATTCAGGAAAATCAGAAAGTTGGAAAAGGTTTGCCACAAAACAGCTTTGCC
Source organism: Eubucco bourcierii (assembly GCA_013396675.1). Classification (NCBI taxonomy): domain Eukaryota; kingdom Metazoa; phylum Chordata; class Aves; order Piciformes; family Ramphastidae; genus Eubucco; species Eubucco bourcierii. The sequence continues at coordinate 12,097 of VWZE01008605.1, forward strand.
CCACTTACAAAATAAACGGCAGCCTGAAGCCCTAGGGAACGTCTGTGCTACTCACCGCGGAGTGAAATTTTCGAGGTGGTCCCTTGAGCTCCTTTGCGGCAGTGTCTGGAACTGCAAATTGTAAGCCAGCAGTGGATCAACACGGCACAGGATCTAATGCGAGCAAACCTGCCAGAGCCTAAACTGACTGCAGACACGGCTGCCACGGGCAAAGATCGTGGGGCGGTGCAGGTTGGAGCCGGGCTGCTCGGCTCTGTGCCCACGGACGGCAGTGGTTTAGTGCAGCGGCAGGTCCCTGCAGCAGGCAGGCAGGATGCGGCGGTCCGAAAGCGGGGACTGTGCGCTTTCTCCTCACCCTGCTTCCACATGCTCCTCAAGATCCCCCTCAAGGCCCGACAACACATGTGTCCAGTTGCCATATATATATATGTTGGGGTACCTTGCTCTTCCCTGTTCAAGCCCGCGGGGGTGAGGGAAGGAACTTCCTGCCTACTTCTTTCCACATTCCAACTCCACCCCCCCACCCCCGCCCCCCCCGGAGTCGGAGGGGGTGGTGGGGGAAGAGTTTCACACCTGATCCAAACCTCCGATGGGGCAGGGACGTGGGTGTGCCCTGCCACATTCTCCAGGGACAGGGCCTCAGCTATCTCCCTGGGCAACCTGCTGCAGTGTTCCAGCACCCTCCTGGTGCAGAACTTGTTCCTCACATCCAATCTCAATGTGCTCTGCTCTCGTTTCAAACCATTGTCCCTCATCCTGTCCCTGCAGGCCTTCACAAACAGTCCTTCTGCAGCCTTCTTGCAGGCTTCATTCAGGTCCTGGCAGGCAGGCTTCTATTAGCTCTGCCTGGAGCCTTCTCTTCTCCAGGCTGAACACCCCCAGCTCTCTCAGCCTGCTCTCACAGCAGAGGCGCTGCCTGTGGTACCCTGGTACCCTGCCTGCCAACCCCCTGATCATTTTCATGGCCCTCCTCTGGACCTGCTCCATCAGGTCCATAGCCTTGCTGTGCTGCGGGCTCCAGAGCTGCAGGCAGCACTCCAGGAGTTAAGGGCAATTAAAGTTTGGTGGGTTTTTTTTTTGGTTTTTTTTTTTTTTTTTTTTGTTTTTTTTTATAACTGGCCTTTCAATGAATTTTTTTTTTTCTCTCTGGCACTGAAAAAGTCTTACTCATGTGTGACTAAGTGACACTAAATTTATGCAGGCTTCCTACAGCAGAGGGAGTAAAGGAGGAAAAGCACAACAGGGTTTCTCCATGCAGCTTACAAAAACATTATCAATGTGGCTCATTCATTGAGTGATGACAAACTCCGAGGCCATACGACTGAAATAGATGCACTGGACCAAACAAAGAGGGAAAGTGGAAATGGGACAGCCACAGGCTGAAATTAGAGCACAAAAAAGGCCACTGGAACACAGCACACAGGAGAGGCACACATTGTCAGTGCCACAATGTTCTGTAATGCTCCAGTTTATAAAGGATGATACTGGGTGGTTGGGAGCTTGGGTGGAAACAGGTGAGGTGGTCCCACCTGTAGGGGAAGCAGCAGAAGGCAGATTAGACTTGCAGCATTTGAAGCTGTGCAGGTTGTGCTTAATAATGTAAGTAAAGAGTAAGAACATGGTAAATCACACAGGGACTGGCAGGCAGCTCTAAGCCCCCCCTGGAGTCTTCTCCTCTCCAGGCTGAACACCTCCAGCTCCTTCACCCTGTCCTCACAGCAGAACTGCTCCAGCCCTTGGATCATCTCTGTAGACTCACTCCAGCAGCTGTGTGTCCTCCTTGTGCTGGACACACCAGAACTGGAGGCAATGTTGGAGGTGAGGTCTCAGCAGAGCAGAGTCAAGGGGCAGAATCAACATTCCCGTGCTTTTACCAGCCACGTCTCAAAAGCTGCTTCAGTCTGGTAACCACCCAAACCTGGAAGCAGCTGGTGAGGTGACTGCAGGCAGCTGATCTTTCAAGCTAGGGACACACTTAAGCCCTAACTGAGCCTTGGAGAGGAAAGAAGAAAAAAACCAAACCAAACCAACAAACTTGCCAGATGAGGTGCACCTGATCAAGCACAGAACCATGTAGCCCAAAATTCCCCTGGGGCTATGTCCCACCAGGCCCTGGCAGCAGAGTCACCAAAGGCTCTGATCTGTAGTGCTGTCAGTGGCTCTGTTTTTGCAGACATGAATCACTCCTGAGGTCAACCTTTCTGAAGTGACTCTCACAACGTGTGGGAGCAGTGCCACTGAAATACTCATGTCCAGCTGCCACACACAGAGTCTGAGACTGGGCATGCCTAGAGATCTGTCCTGCAGCCTACTCATTACTTACACAAAGTGAGGTTTTCACTCAAGCAGAATGTTCAGAAGGTGCAGAAGACCAGAAGAGGTCCACACCCACAGCAGGATCCAATTTGATCATTGACAGATCTGTACCACTTTGATAGCCTGTAGAGAGCAGTTCCTTACCCAACAGCCTGGAGAAGAAGCCTACATCTGTTAAAGGTTCATTTAGGATGCATGATGGCTACACAAACCATCACTGCCTTCAGAACATGCTGCTTGGGAATCAGAGCAGGCCCACAGTTTTCTCTCCAGGTCTGTGGAAAGGCTTCACTCTGTCCTGCAGCCCAGAAGGCAAATCCTGAGCTGCATCAAGGGGAATGTGGGCAGTATGTCAAGATTCTGCCCTTTGAATCTGCTCTGCTGAGACCTCACCTCCAATCCTGCCTCCAGCTCTGGTGTCCCCAGGATAAGGAGGACACAGAGCTGCTGGAGTGAGTCCAGATGAAGCCACAAAGATGATCCAAGGGCTGGAGCAGCTCTGCTATGAGGACAGGTTGAGGGAGCTGGGATGTTCAGCCTGGAGAAGAGAAAACTCCATGGGGACCTTTGACTGACCTGATCTAGTGGAGGATGCTCCTGATGACTACAGAGGAGGTTGGACTAGATGACCTTTGGAGATCCCTTCTGACCCAGACTGTTCCATAGTTCTATGAAAATACTTCTATTTCACTTACTCTGCTGTAAGGCCTTGAGGCAGGGCTCACCATGAACCAAGACAGGTCATTCATAATGGTAGGAAGAGAATCCTGGCATTAGCCAGAACTGTCACCACACTTATTGATGTTTGAGTCAGCTCAGAGGGACCAGGCTGAAGAAATGAGGACAGAGAGGAAAGTGAAAAGGTGACAAGTCCACAAGGCATCATTTAGCATCTGCTGGAAAGCCTGGTAGACCAATGAAGAGAAAAGCTGGAGAGAGCATTATCAAGGATAGTGCAGGAAGGACTTGAGTAGTGATCAGCACGTTACTGAGTAAGCTGATGAGCAAGAGTTGCGACTTCAGAAGCAGCTGGAGTGGAGCTAGCAGGCACCCACAGACAACAAGACACCTGGCAAGCAAGTGGTGTCCTCCGGGTACTTTGGAATTTTCTGGACACACAGACGTGGCCAAGGCGTGGAGAATAGTTCAGTGTTCTAAACTGGGTAAGGCAGAGACAGGGCTAAGGAATGGGAACTGTCTGGAGCACCTCTGCTGTGAGGACAGGCTGAGGGAGCTGGGGTTGTGCAGCCTGGAGAAGAGAAGGCTCCAAGGGGACCTTAGAGCTGCCTGCCAGTACCTGCAGGGATCCTGCAGGAAGGCTGCAGAGGGACTTCTCATCAGGGTGTCTAGAGACAGGACAAGGGGGATTGGTTTGAAGCTGAGACAGAGCAGGGTTAGACTGGAGCTGTGGAAGAAGTAGAAGGGTGGTGAGACTCTGGAATAGGCTGCCCAGGGAAGCTGTGGCTGCCTCCTGCCTGGAATGTTGAAGGCCTGCTTGGAAGTGACCTCAAAGATCATCCAGCTGAACCCCTCTGCCAGAAGAGGATCACCTAGGGCAGGTCACACAACTACACATCCAGAAGGCTTTTCAATCTAGTCTTCTGAGTCTAGTTGAGAGAGAGGGGAGGTTGAAGGAGATGATCTCTGAGCTCCCTTCCAACCTGAGCCATTCTGTGATTTCAGGATAAGCACTGCAAGAGCTACAAAGCAAACCAGTACAGGCCTCTTGTTTTTTCAAACATTAGAGCAACTCTTACAAATGGTTCTTCTGATAAAAGCTGCAGGAGCTTGAAAGTAGCACAACCTTTATTTGAGCAGTCTTAAAGCCATGAAATGATTTGCTGCACATTTTGTTTAGGCAGGAGGCAGCAGCACACTCTGGCCAAACAATAATCTTTATTGACAGGTTGTTGATCTGCTCTTGAGCTGCATTTCAAAGGCACTGCTCTGAGGAACCCCAACACAGAATGGAAAAACCATGGCAGTTGTTTCAGTTCAAGATAGTTTTAATCAGGTCATTACAGGGAAAAAAAAAAACCCAAAACCCAAACCCAACAGTTAAACAATTTTTAAGGTGTTGTCTGCTATGTCAGCTTACAGGGCTGGGGTGTACTAACCCAGATACAAACTGAAAGGCCTACTGACCTAGTGGAGCAATCTGCATTCAGGCAGGAACCCCCTGTGGGATGAGTGAACCCAGTTACACAGTTAGCAGAAAGAAAGAGCAGCTGAGGTTTGATGGAACTAATGCCCACATGAGGCACTCTTATGTCATGAAGGGGGGAAGCAAATAGCACCAAGCGAAAGAAGGGAAACTACAGCTTACACTGCGGCTTAAAAGCTGAAGCCTTCTTCCTCACTGAATCCTTTGATTTCTGAAACCACAACTTTTGCAATTAAGAAAGTGAAGATTTCAGGAAAAAAAACCATAACAAACCAACCCAACATAGGAAGTTCCATGGAAATGTTAGGAAAAAAAGTTGTCACTGTGAGGTTGACAGAACACCGGAACAAGTTGCCCAGGGGGATTGTGGAGCCTCCCTCTCTAGAGATATTCAAGACCTGGCTGGATGTGTTCCTGTGTGATCTGCTCTAGGTGATCCTGCTCTGGCAGGGAGGTTGGACTGGATGAGCTTTTGAGGACACTTCCAGCCCCTGATGTTCTGTGATTCTGTGACCTCTAGGCATCATCCAGTCCAAGCACCCTGCCAGAACAGGGTCACCCAGGAACATATCCATGTGGGTTTCAAAAGTCTTCAGGGAAGGAGACTCCACAACCTCTTTGGGTAGTCTGCTCAAGGGCTCTGGCAGCCTCTCAGTGAAAAAAATTTTCCTCATGTTTTCATGGAACTTCCTATCCCTCAGCTTCCACCACTGCCCCTTGTCCTGTCACTGGGCATCACCCAGCAGAGCCTGGCTCCACCCTCTGGGCACTCACCTTTGTATCTTCATAAACACGAATGAGGGCAGCCCTCAGGCTCCTCTGTTCCAGGCAGCAGAGGTCCAGCTCCCTCAGGCTCTCCTTGTAAGAGAAATGTTCCACTGGCTTCAGCATCCTTGTGGCTCAGTGCTGGACTCTCTCAAGCAGTTTGCTGAGGCCCTTCTTAACCCGAGGGGCTCAGAACTGGACACAACATTCCAGATGTGGCCTCACCAGGGCAGAGCAGAGGGGGCGGAGAACCTCTCTGGACCTACTCAACCACAGCCCTGAGCCTGTGCATTATTTACACAGGGGTTCAACATTATCCTCCAGGTAGACATGAAGAGCTAGTCCTGAAGAGGACACATCTGACCTGGGAATGTTATGTTCCAGCACGCAAAATGAAGCCATTATTCAAAACACCTTTCTTTCTCTGAAGGAAAAGACAGTGGTTGAGAGTGGGACACAGCTAAGACTGCCTGGAAAGGCATCTGAGCGTGATGCCATCAACTGCTGCTGCTTACTACACAACTACAACAGGAACTGTAGGTTACTAACAGAAATCTTGCCCACAGCTGTAGGCAGATCCTTCACAAGCATTGAATCACAAATGCAGACTCACCTGTGCACCTGCAAAGCTCCATTCCTGTCAGAAAGCAAAAGGCCAGAGGCCTTCTGGACAGACTTCAGAAACTCAGTAATTTGCTGCAGGAGATAACTTCAAGGGGGAAAAAAAAAAAGAAAATATTTCTTATGACCCCAGTAAGAGAATCAAAAGAATTTTCATTTCTGGTTTTTATGCTCCTCTGCAAGAAGCCATTGTAACTATTTCACACCTAACAAAATACATGCTTAAAGTTACTCTCAACCAATAAAACTCAAGTAGCCTGATGGGGTGAAGAATCCCAGAGCCCAAATTCCTGTTTTGTGAATTCCTAACTAGAGCTGAACAGGTTTTTGCAGCTGAAGCAGTGCACAGCCAGCCAGGTCAGTTCCAGAGCCTGAAGGCAGCTGCAAATTTCTCCCCAGCAGGTGGTGCAGGAGTGCTGCTGCTGGCCTCTCCTTCTTGCTCTGCTTCCAACGGGTAATCATTCTCAGGCTCTCAGGTTTCCAACAAGGGAGGGACTTAGTTCAGTGATGGTTTCCCAAAGATTGGATCTCTTCCTTTTGAGCAACATGAAGCTCTGCTACTACCTGCCTGATAAACTATGGATCATGGAATCGCAGAATGGCTTAGGCTGGAAGGGAGCTCAGAGCTCACCTACTCCAACCTCCCCAACATGGGCAAGGACACCTCTCAACTAGCCTCAGCTGCTCAAGGCCTCATCCAGCCTGGCCTTCAACACTCTCAGGCAGTAGGCATCCACAGCCTCCCTGGGGATCCTGTTCCAGAGTGTCACCACCCTCCTACTGAAGAACCCCTTCCTAAGCTCCCTGCTCTCCCTCAGCTTCAAACCATTCCACAGGTTTGACAGAAACACCTGATTGGAAGAGACCTTGAAGATCATTCTGCACATCATCCTGCACAGCTTAGGGAAAGCCTGTCAAGGTTTAAAGACTTCCCTGTGGGCTCACTACTTAAATCTGCTCTGCAAGTGCAACCCTTAGTAAGTGCAAAGACACAGCACCACAAACAAGGCAGCACTAAAGAGTTACACAGACACACACACACACACTCTCCCTCTCCCTCCAGATCTCCTCAATTAAGGAGCCCACTCCAGTTTTGCCTGTGGCCTGAGCTGAGCCTCAGGAACACAGACTCACAGAACCTTAGAGGTTGAAAGGGACCTCCAGAGATCATCCAGTCCAACATCCCTGTCAAAAGCAGAATCACACAGGATAGTCTGCACAGGAATGCATCCAGGTAGGTTTGAAAAGTCTCCAGAGAAGGAGACTCCACAAGCTCTCTGGGCAGCCTGCTCCAGGGCTCTGGCACCCTCACGGTAAAGAAGTTTCTTCTCATGTTGAGGTGAAACCTTCTCTGTTCCAGTTTGTAGCTGTTGCTCCTTGTCTTATTGCTGCTGACCACCAAAAAGAGATTTGCCCCAGCCTCTTGACACCCACCCCTCAGATATTCGTACACATTGATCAGATTTCCTCTCAGCCTTCTCTTCTCCAGACTAAACAGCCCCAGGGCTCTCCGTCTCTGTTGGTAGGGGGAGATGCTCAAGTCCCCCAATCATCCTTGTGGCTCTCTGCTGGACTCTCCAGCAAATCCGTGTCTCTCCTGAACTGAGGAGCCCAAAACTGGACACAGTATTGCAGGTGTGGTCTCAGCATGGCAGAGCAGAGGGGGAGAAGAACACTTTTCCTGATGCAGCCCAGGATGCCACTGACCCTCTTGGCCACAAGGGAACACAACACACACAGCAGCTTTTGTCCTTGCTCATTCGAACCAGGAGGAGTTGGGAGCTCAAAATAAGGAAGACAAATTCAGTGTTGTTATTAATCTTTTGTTTTAATCAGCGTACTGGATAAACAGCTCAACAGGATCCTAGTTTAACAGAAGGATAAACAAGAACACTGATGACAATTTGTTACAACTGCCTTAATGTACCTTTTGCTTAATGAACATTGGAGTATGCAATAAAGTCTTTTTTTGGGGGGGAGGGGGAGGGAAAAGGGGAAGGACACCCCAAAAGAAACCAACCTGTTGCTTGAGCAACAGAAAACAACTTCCTTTTATTATCTGGTTTTCCTATGATGCTGAAATCAAAGTAATTTATATATAAAAATAAATGTTATGTTCTAAGTAGAACATTTTAGACAATGACATCTGTGCTTAACAAAAAAAAAAAACAACCCCAAGAAACCCAAAATATTGGTCACTCCAGACTAGAATAATTAAAGAGCTGGGTTTATTTATTTTTTTTTTTTTTAAGATGAGTAGAGCAGATACAACAACACAAACTGGAGCTGAAGGGTAAAAATGGGACTGGAAGAAGATCAAATTTGTCCATCTGGAAAAAAAAAAAAAAAAAAAAAAAAAAGACTAAATGAACTAATTAAATATTTCAAATACTACCATGGAATGTGACAGCAGATATGGGCCAAGAGCTCCCATATCAGAGGGAAGGGGAAGTTTAACATGTCAGAACTCGTACCTTACACATTTAGTTAAATATAAACATTTGTTATTTATACATAAAGTTGCTTCAAAAAAAAACCCCAACAAAACAAAAAAACAAAACCCAAAACCCACAAACCCCCAAAAAACAAAACCAACCCCCCAAAACTATTAATAAGTGATTTAGTTGCACTTCAAATCCATTTTGTTTCTCCTTTGCCAAGTATTAACTTTTCTTCATCTCAAACCAACCGTCACTAGTGCACTTTTTTTTTTTTTTTAGTTAAAATATTTCCCCTCCAGTGGGGTTTTTTTTTTTTTTGTTTTGTTTTTTTTAAAAGCCTTTTCAAAGAGGCTTTCCCCCACTTCACCTAAGCAGTCAATGTCCAAAGTGGCCCAAGTTAATCCCTTTTAGTACGATCACAGTTTATAGACCTCAGTTTAGAGCCAATAATAACAACAAGGCTTTGTTTGTTTGTTTGTTTTGTTTTTTTTTTTAATCCTTTGCAAAAAAACCCCAAAAACCCAAAACCCCCAACAACAACAACAAAAAAATCTCCTTCACCACTCGCCAACTGCCAAGGAAATAGTCAGGGCATGGCTAGCACTTGGAAAATGCCAAGGTCTGACAAGTCTGCTTGCCTCCTCCACACCAAGCATCTCTCTTACATGAAAGAAGATTCCCTACAGCTGGCCAAGAAAAGCTTCCGCAAATCCAAGTGAGATGCTTCCTGGAAACAAAGATTTCATTCTGCTGCTGTTGTCGTCGTTGTTTTTCAGCTCTGTTCGGCCTCAGGGCTGATTCATCCTGCAGCTTTATGTTTTCCCCCACAGCACCCACACAGCTCCCCGCAGTGGTGGCAGGCTCTCAGCGGGAGGTAGCAGCACATACAGGGGGCAATGAAGGATAGCGCCACCAGCGCCAACCAGCGCAGGCAGAACTTGTCATCGCTGGTGTCGCACGAGCAAGGGTCAGAGAAATCTCCCTCCGAGTCTGACATGCAGTGGTAGAGCATGCTCTCTGCACACAGCATGCAACTGACTTGGTAGATACATCTTTTAATGGGGTCTGGGGCATCCTGGCATTTGCCTCTGCCATTATCTTCGTGATTAAACCTCTCCTGGCAGTAGACGCAGCGGGAGCGCTCCCCCTCCTCTTTCCTTCTCTTGGAGTTTTTAAATTTGGATGAGGAAGGCTGAGTTTTAAATACCACAGAACTCTTGTTGGAGTCTTTCAGGGAATTCGACTTAGTTCCATCCCCACAGGGGTATAAATAGTCAGGTTTTTTACTGTCTGATTTAGAAAAGGGTGTGTTTGAGTCTGCCTCATCCCTCTCCAGCTCATTCTTCCACATGTCGGGGTGCCTGTAGTCAGCATAACGACGGATCAGGATGTCCCGAGGGTTTATCCTGACAATTTCATCTTCATCCTGGAAACTGACATGTCTGACAGACTTCAGTGGGACCTGAAATGGCAAAGCACAGGATCACAGGGTGTTAGCAGTTGGAAGGGACCTCTGGAGATTTTCCGGTCCAATCCCTGCCAGAGCAGGACCAGAGAATCCAGCACAGGTTGCACAGGAACACATCCAGACAGGGCTGGAAAGGTTCCAGAGAAGGAGACTCCACAACCTCTCTGGGCAGCCTGTGCCAGTGCTTTGGGACCCTTACAGTCAAGAAGTTCTTCCTCATGTTGAGGTGGAGCTTCCTGTGCTGCAGTTGCCCTTGTCCTATGCCAAGGCACATGTGGGCAGAGGCTGTCCCTGCTCCATCCTTCCTGATCCCCAGGCCTCAGATATTTATAGACACTGGAGCACTGGAGCAGCTCTGCTATGAGGACAGGCTGAGAGAGTTGGGGCTCTGCAGCCTGGAGAAGAGAAGGTTTCCAGGAGACCTTAGAGTAGCCTTCTAGTATCTGAAGGGGGCCTACAGGAAGGCTGGGGAGGGACTATTTACAAGGTTTTGCAATGACAGGACAAGGGGCAATGGGTTTAAACTGGCAGAGGGGAGATTTAGACTGGATGTTAGGAGGAAGTTCTTTCCAGTGAGGGTGGTGAGGCACTGGAACAGGTTGCCCAGGGAGGTTGTGGCTGCTCCCTCCCTGGAGGTATTCAAGGCCAGGTTGAACGAGGCCTTGAGTGAGCTGTACTAGTGGGAGATGTCCCTGCCTGTGGCAGGGGGTTGGAACTAGATGATCCTTGAAGCCCCTTCCAACCTTACCATTCTATGATTCTATGATTGCTCAGATCCCCTCTCAGCCTTCACCTCTCCAGACTTAGCCCCAGGGCTCTGAGCCTTTCCTCATCAGGCAGTGCTCCAGTTCTCTCAGCATCCTCATAGCTCTCTGTTGGACACTCTCCAGTAGATCCCACTCCCTCTTGAACTGGGGAGCCCAGCTGGATACAGTGTACTATGGGGCCTCCCTAGGGCAGAGGAAAGTGGGAGTAGAACCTCCCTTGAGCTGCTGATCATACTCTTCTTAATGCACTCAAAGCAAGAGAAGGTTCCTAGAGCAAAGGCCCCAGTTTATGCCCATCTACAAGGTAAGGCAGACTAGAACATTAAAAAGCAAGGTGTGTTTTGTTTCTTTACCTCTTGAAGATAACAACTCCAGCTTCTTTTAGTGCCAGCACAATTTACAGGTTTCTTGAAGCACTGAGCCCTTGGCATCAGACTAGAGCCATCAGCTCTACTACTGCTTCCTCAACTTTTAGTCTCTCAGAAGAGCTTTGGTTGTTTTGGTATCTGCATCCAACTTGAGACTGTTCTTTGAATTGCTCTCTAATTGCTCTGAGGCTTTCCCATCTCAGACTGGTAGCTAATTCCACAGATCAGTGACACCTCAGGTGAATTGGTTTCACCCCAGTGATGATCCCCTGATGGAGGATTAACTCCCTGACACATCCACTCGCAGTCACTCATGCTAGCTAGAGGAGGCTTTCCTTCATTCCTGCTTTGGGTTTTCAAACTCTCTCCTCTTACAAAATCACAGAATGGTTTGGGTTGGAAGGGACCTCCAAAGGTCCTCCAGTCCAACACCCCCTGCAGTCAGCAGGGACATCCTCCACTAGAGCAGGTTGCTCAGAGCCCTCAGCCTATATTCTTAGCAGAGGTGCTCCAGGTGCTCTATCTCCGGATGAAGTGTTCCCAACTCTGAGTTTGTATTCTGCTTTGACTTCTGCTACCAAGCTCATTCTAAAAAGCTTCCCATAGCTTCCCTTGTGCTTCTAGGAGTAAGACCCTCACAGTAAGTACTGCCCAACTCACGATTTAATCTATCACAGTATCACCAGGGTTGGAAGAGACCTCAAAGATCAAGTCCAACCTGTTACCACAGACCTCAAGACTAGACCATGGCACCAAGTGCCACGTCCAAACCCACCTTGAACACCTCCAGGGACAGTGACTCCACCACCTCCCTGGGCAGCCCATTCCAGTAGCCAATGACTCTCTCAGTCAAAAACTTTCTCCTCACCTCCAGCCTAAACTTCCCCTGGCACAGCTTGAGACTGTGTCCTCTTGTTCTGGTGCTGGTTGCCTGAGAGAAGAAGGTAACTTCCTCCTGGCTACAACCACCCTTCAGGTAGTTGTACTTCTACTTCTACTGTCTCCAAAATCTGTCAGCCCTTTGAGGCTTAGAACAAAGTAGAATGTAATTGCTAAAGGAGAGGCTGGCACAAGGCTCTGCCAGCCATCAGAGGTTCTATCAGTATGATCTTGCGGACAAAACTGCACCTCAGCCTTCCTCACATCAGAAGGGGCTTAATATTTTAAAAGAATCTGTCTACCAATAGCTGAATACTTTTCTTGCATTCCACTGATCATCTTGTACCAAAATTTACTCTTTTGGTTTAAATGAGCAATTTTAAAGCCTAAACAATCTTTCACTGAAAGTATTAAGCAGAATCACAGAATCATAGAATAGTCTGGGCTGGAAGTCACCTCCAAAGCTCATCCAGTCTAACCACCCTGCAGTCAGCAGGGACATTCTCAACTAGTTCAGGTTGTTCAGAGCTCAATCGAGCCTCACCTTGAGTATCTTCAGGGATGGGGCCCAACCACCTCCCTGGACAGCCTGTCGTAGTGTTCCAGCACCTCATGGTGCACAACTTGTTCCTCAAATCCAATCTCAATCTGCTTTCCTCTCATTTCAAACCATTGCCTTCATCCTGTCCCTGCGCATCTTTGCAAGCAGTCCTTCTTGTAGCCCCTCCAGGTCCTGGCAGGCTGCTATTAGGTCTGGAGTCTTCTCTTCCCCAGACTGAACAACCCCAGCTCCCTCAGCCTGTCCTTGTAACAGAGGTGTTCCAGCTCCCTGAGCATTTTTGCGGCCCTCCGCTGGACCTGCTCCATCAGATCCACATCCTTGTTGTGCTGAGGGCTCTGGAGCTGGAGGCAGTACTCCAGGTGAGGTCTCAGCAGAGCAAAGTGGCAGAATGCCCTCTCTGGATCTGCTGGCCATGTTGCTTTTGATGCAGCCCAGGCTGCCATTGGCCTTCTGGGCCGCATACTGTCTGCTCACATGCTCCATTGTGTCATGCTTCCAAGGTACCCACTTGAAAGATACTTTTCCTTATTTCCAATCAAACCAGCATTAGGATTCATGGAATCAAGGTTGAGCTCATGAGAAACTAACATTTTAATAACCAGTTTAAGTAGTTCTTCATAGAATCACATAATGGTCTGGGTTGGAAGAGACCTCCAAAGGTCAAGGCTAGGATACAAATATCTGCCTTGAAGGGGAGGATTTATTGATGCAGTCTGCTGCACCACAAGCACTGGTAAACACCTTCCCAAAGCCTCATCTCTGCCACAGCAAAGCTGTAACATTACAGCTGCAAAACTTAGATTCTAGCAGTTAAGAGCACAACACCACCTAGAGGGCCTCACTTCTTGTCAGCCACTACAGGCTGTGCTGTTGCAGCAGGAGCAAGAACTGCTGCTTTTGTTGTTGTCTCACCTGGTTGGGCTGGCTGGGCAAACAGCCTCTCCTGCTGCTGAAGTCCTCAAAAGCTGCAGGCCTCACGTTGGCAGCGTTGTAAGGTTCACTGGTTACTACGGTGTCCTGCTGGAACAGCTGATCTTTCAGTAAGGAGCCCGATGTGTGCTCTTGAGTAGCCTGCAAGAGGGAAAAACTACCTTGAATTGATTCTGCATTTGGACAAAAGAGAACAAAACCCCTCCCAAATTCACCTAGAAATGACCTCTCAATCCTAGGGTGCATCAGGAAAAGTGTGCCAAGCAGAGCTAGGGAGGTTCTTCTCCCCCTCTGCTCTGCCATGCTGAGACCACACCTGCAATACTGTGTCCAGTTTTGGGCTCCTCAGTTCAGGAGAGACACAGATTTGCTGGAGAGTCCAGCAGAGAGCCATGAGGATGACTGGGGGACTTGAGCATCTCCCCCTACCAACAGAGACGGAGAGCCCTGGGGTTGTTTAGTCTGGAGAAGAGAAGGCTGAGAGGAGATCTGATCAATGTGTACAAATATCTGAGGGGTGGGTGTCAAGAGGCTGGGGCCAATCTCTTTTCTCTGCTCAGCAGCAATAAGACAAGGAGCAACAGCTACAAACTGGAACAGAGAAGGTTTCACCTCAACACGAGGGGAAACTTCTTTACAGTGAGGGTGCCAGAGCCCTGGAGCAGGCTGCCCAGAGAGGTTGTGAATTCTCCTTCTCTGGAGACTTTTCAAACCCACCTGGATGCATTCCTGTGTGAACTACCCTGGATGACCCTGCTTGGCAAGTATGTTGGACTGGATGATCTCTGGAGGTCCCTTCTAACCTCTAAGGTTCTCTGATTCTGTGACTGATGCCCTACAGGCCATGGGATGGGCACCAGCACCTTTCAATGCAGCTTTCACAAACATTTAAGCAGGCAGCTATTTTCTTTGCTGCAAGTCAGCCTCAGGAAATAAAAGAGCTCCTGCTCCCACAACTTGGGCATCACAGATCCCTCCCTTTAACTCATCTGCCAAAGCAGTCTGAGGCATTTTTCAAGAAGGAAAGATCAGCCCAGCCTCTGAGATTAGTCCTTCTCTAACCACCCAGGAGACTGCCAGAATCCACAACCATGCACTGGGAGGAAAACATTTATGAGGCTAAACAGAATAAAGGTGGTCAGACCTTTGAAAAAGGAAAAGGAAGATCAGTTGGAAAGGAAGATAGCCAGACTGGCTCAATTAAAATGTCTAATTGCAAGAGGTGTCTACTAAACAAATAATGACTGGCTTTGACATCAAGGTTCTATCAGGTAACTGATGCAAAATTGAGACCACATGGCAATGTAACCAGGTATCTTACAGGGTGTGTGCCACTCAAAATAAGGAAAAGGAAGTCTTTTTGGGTGGAATATTGGCTTGGAAGCTGATACAGTTTCTGGAAAGAAAAGAAATCCAACCAGTTCTTGCTCTTTAAGCTTGGCTGACTCGAGTTTACCTAGGATACATCACAGCGCATCTGATACGAACCCCACTGGGATGCCAAAGCATTTATTGCATCATCAGGGAATGGTCTGGGTTGGAAGGGACCTCCAAAGCTCATCCAGACCAATTGCCCCACAGGCAGCAGGGACATCTGCAGCTAGATCAGGTTGCTCACAGCCTTGTCCAGCCTCACCCTTCCAGAGCTCCAGGGATGGAGCCTCAACCTCCCTGGGCAGCCTGTTGTAGTGTTCCAGCACCCTCCTGGTGCAGAACTTGTTCCTCACATCCAATCTCAATCTGTTCTGCTCTCATTTCAAACCACTGCCCTCATCCTGTCCCTGTAGGCCTTTGCAGACAATCCCTCTGCAGCCTTCTTGTAGCCCCTTCAGCACTAGAAGGCCATAATTAGGTCTGCCTGGATCCTTCTCTTCTCCGGGCTGCATAACCCCAGCTCCCTCAGCCTGTCCTCGTAAGCAGAAGTGCTGACCATTTCCATGGCCCTCCTCTGGACCATGTCCTTCCTGTACTGAGGGTTCCAAGGCTGGTTTGCATTGAGGAATGCTGTAAAGTGAACTGTCTGTCACCATCCAATAGCACTGAGGAAATCCTGGCACCATCCAACTGCCAGCAATGAGAATGTTTCAGCTTTGTTCTGTTTGTAAACAGCAAGAAAACATTCAGGGGAAACAGTAAATATACTGCAGAAAGTTACTAAGGCAGAGGCAAAGATGAAGTTTTGGCAGGTTAAATACTGACTCCAGATCATTAATTTTCATTTATCAGAATAATTAAGGAACTTATTCTGGGATTCACAATCAAAATAAATAAATAAATAAATGAGATCCCAATGCATCAAGTTCTAAGACATCCAGAAAAAGTGGAAGTAGTTGCTCTGCAGCAGGAAAAAACCCCAACAACTAATCATATCACTAAGAACTTATATGTTGGTCAGGAAAAACATTAGAATTAGTAATGAAGTAATGAGTAGTTTTAAAGTCAGCTCGTGGCTTGGATGCCAACACTCTGTGCTGGGTTAGGAACTGGCTGGAGGGCCGAGCCCAGAGAGTGGTGGTGAATGGTGCCACATCCAGCTGGAGGCCGGGCACTAGCGGTGTGCCCCAGGGATCAGTGCTGGGCCCCATCCTCTTTAACATCTTCATTGATGATCTGGACGAGGGCATCGAGTCAGTCAGCAGCAAATTTGCAGATGACACCAAGCTGGGGGCTGATGTTGCTGGGTTGGAGGGCAGAAGGGTTCTGCAGTGGGACCTCGACCGCCTGGACAGATGGGCAGAGTCCAAGGGGATGGCATTCAATAAATCCAAGTGCCAGGTGCTGCACTTTGGCCACAACAACCCCATGCAGAGCTACAGGCTGGGGTGGGAGTGGCTGGAGAGCAGCCAAACAGAAAGGGATCTGGGGGTGCTGATTGACACCTGCCTGAACATGAGCCAGCAGTGTGCCCAGGTGGCCAAGAAGGCCAATGGCATCCTGGCCTGCATCAGGAATAGTGTGGCCAGCAGGAGCAGGGAGGTCATTCTCCCCCTGGACTCTGCACTGCTTAGGCCACACCTTGAGTCCTGTGTCCAGTTCTGGGCCCCTCAATTTAAGAAGGACATTGAGGTGCTTGAGTGTGTCCAGAGAAGGGCAACGAGGCTGGGGAGAGGCCTCGAGCACAAGGCCTATGAAGAGAGGCTGAGGGAGCTGGGATTGTTTAGCCTGGAGAAGAGGAGGCTCAGGGGAGACCTTCTTGCTGTCTACAACTACCTGAAGGGTGGTTGTAGACAGGGGGAGGTTACCTTCTTCTCTCAGGCAACCAGCACCAGAACAAGAGGACACAGTCTCAAGCTGCACCAGAGGAAGTTTAGGCTGGAGGTGAGGAGAAAGTTCTTCACTGAGAGAGTCATTGGCTACTGGAATGGGCTGCCCAGGGAGGTGGTGGAGTCAGCGTCCCTGGAGGTGTTCAAGGCGGGTTTGGCTGTGGCACTTGGTGCCATGGTCTGGTCTTGAGGTCTGTGGTGATGGGTTGGACTTGATGATCTTTGAGGTCTCTTCCAACCTTGGTGATACTGTGTGTGTGTGTTTGTGTGTGTAATTCATACTGAAGAGCGTAAGCCCCATGAAAGGCAACAGTTTCATCAGGTTACAATTCTCCTGGGTTATACTTCAGACAGGTAAAACTCCACAAAGAAGGACTTTATGCAGGCCCTTCAGCATGCCAACAACACAAAGCAGGTGAGCCTGTTACCAAAACAACATTTTCTCAGCAAGCACTGCTGAGAAAGGAGTGCAAAAGAAACGCTGCAATGACTGGCAGCAGTAAGAGTTCATGGATGCAGGCTTATTTCAGCAGCACAAAGTGCAACATGAGACTTAGTTTAGGAGCAAAAAGTGCAGTATGAGACTTATTTTAAGAGCAAAAATAGTACAATATGAAACTTAGTTTAGGAGCAAGTACAATATGAGACTTTTAGAAGAGTGCAATATGATATGAGACATTTTAGGAGCAAAAAATGCCATATGAAACAGTGTAGGAGCAAGTACAATGTAAGACATTTTAGCAGCAACAAGTGCAATGTGAAACTTATTTCAGCATCCAAAAGTGCAATGTAAGATTGAATTCAGCATCCAAAAGTGCAATGTAAGATTGAATTCAGCATCCAAAAGTGCAACATAGCCCATCTTCCCAGCAGGAGGTACTCCTGAATGTCCATTGCCCAGTGACACAAATCCTTCCCAGCACATTGGGCTGAGAGCACAGGGAGAGCCTGCATTCAGACCAAGGAAGTGATACCTGCAACTACTTTTGGTTAGAGCAATGTTCTAAATGCTTATAAGGAGAAACTCTTTAAGCTTGGAACACTCCTAAGGGCTCAAGGCCATCTTACTGAAACCATCAAGCACTACCTAATCAACCCCCACACTGCCCCAGCTGTCAGCAGCTGGAGTGGTCTACGGAGAACGATGGGACCTGCACAAACTACTACTCCTTCCTTTCCAGGGAGAAAGCAGACAGCAGCCACAAGCCACAGTCTTCATCCCTGCATGACTTCCTGGCCCTACAGGCGACTGCGGTTTTGTTTGGTTGGTTTTGTTCCTCAGAAACAAACTCCCTCCACTTCAGAGCAAGCAGGACACTTGCAGATGCTCACACAAGCAGCTTCACAACTGCCCTTGGCAGCCCAGAAGGGCTCCAGCTAACACAGGTGCTGAGCATCTCTTCCAGTGGGGCAAACACCGCTGTATCGAACACAAAAGCTCGACCTTAAAGCAAGGCTTTGTGTCCCTCTGCGCAGCAATTACATAGGAATGCCGCTACGAAATTCCAGCACAGATACCACACTTCGAGAATTCCAAGGACAAATTCAGGAGTGGCAGGAGACACAGACAGGCATTTGACCGTTGTAAGGCAAAAGGCAGCTCTTGGGAAAGCACAACGCTCAGCCTACCAGCTTCAACACCACAGGGTACTTAGGAAAAATCACAGTGCTGAGTTAAGCTGGAATCTTACTTAGCACACAAATATTCACTGTGGAGAACTACAATGCCAGCTGCATATCCTGAACTCTCTATTCTTCAGTAAATGCATAGTTTAGAACCACAGAAATGCCAGGTGAGTATCCTGAACTCTGATTTCTTCATTAAACCGAGAGTTTAGAACCACAGAAATGCCAGGTGAGTATCCTGAGCTCTGATTTCTTCATTAAACTGAGAGTTTAGAACCATAGAAATGCCAGGTGAGTATCCTGGACTCTGATTTCTTCATTAAACCAAGAGTTTAGACACAGCCAAACCATGCTTGGTAGCATCAAAAGGGCTTTCTTCAGCCAACACCTCCTGCACCAAAGTGCTGTTTCCTGACAAGTTCAAATGCCTGAGCCCCCACATTTATAAGAGAAACCCTGCCAATCTGAAGGGAGAGGCCCCAGAAACAAGAATGCTGTTGTATTAAAAATGAATCCAACTCAAAAACAAACATGTGAAGTTTCCCCCAAGAACTAAGTCTGGAATATTAAACACCCAGTGCATTACACACAGACACAGATGCACACATTCCCCTCTCCTACTGTCCTAAGCAATTACACCGCCCACATTCAATATCCTTTAACCACACAGCCTGCAAAGCACAGCCCTGGCAGAGGTTCTTCAGCCTCGTCTGTGGAGTAACCTAGGCCAATTTTTAATGCACAACGGAAATCTGGTTTGCTCCCAGCTGCTGCTATAATAATTACTGTCCTATGGTTGCTAAGAGATACTCTCCATTGCTTTTTTTTCCCCAAGACTACTAAAACATTTCTGTGCGCGCAGGCGAAAGGATGCTGGGTAAAGCAACAAAATGACTCCAGCTGTAGCTCTCCAGCAGAATTCAAAGCCAGATGACAGCTGGAGAGAAAATGAGAACCAGACCCAGCTTCTCTCCTCTTCTTCTTCAAATTTTCTCCCCTTGCTTCTCCCAGTTTGCCAGAGAGAGAATTTGTCTGGGAGATAATTCAACATTGTTCTGCAAGCGCTGTTAAAAATACTCTGCTCTGAGTCAGTTCAGTGACTGCACACGAGGACAGAGGGGAGACCACATTTCTGTTCCATCCCACTCCTTGCTTTTCCTTCCCATGAGGCCTGAAAATCTGCTGTCTGATGCTAACAAACACCAGACATACCAAAATGGGTTTTTTCCCCCTTTTTTTGTTTTGTTTTTGTTTTTAAAGGGTTAAATAACTCATACAGATTGCAAAAATACCTGAGAAACTTTCTTCTGCTTTAGCTGTATCTAAGGCTGATCACAGAATGCATCTGGCTGGAAGAGACCTCCAAGCTCATTCAGTTGACTGAGCACTGAAGGATCAACACTAAACCATGTCCCTAAGCACCACTTCCAAAGCTGCTTAAACACCTCCAGGGATGGTGACTCCAGCACTGCCCTGGGCAGACCATTCCAGTGTTTGAGAATCCTTCCAGTGAAGAAATATTTCCTAGCATCCAGCCTGAACCTCCCCTGGTGTAGCTTGGAACCATTTCTTCTGCTCCTGTTGCTTGCCACTAAGGAGAACAGGCTGCCCCTTCCTCACTCCAATCTCCCTTCAGAGAGCTGGAGAGAGCAATGAGGTTTCCCCTCAGCCTCCTCTTCTCCAGCCTGAACACCCCCAGATCCCTCAGCCCCTCCTCATAGCCCAGGTGCTCCAGGCCTTTCTCCAGCCTTGCTGCCCTGCTCTGGACAGGCTTCAGCCTCTCAATGTCCTTCATGTGGTAAGGGGCCCAAAGCTGAACACAGCACTCAAGGTGTAGCCTCAGCAGTGATGAGCACAGGGAGATGATGGATCAACTACTTTCTTATTTAGCTGAGAAACTCTGTTATAATCAGGTACCTATTCCTGACACAGGCCTAAAGAGTGCCTAGATTACTATGAATAGTTTGCATGGTTTAAAGAGAAGAAAAGAAAAAAAGGCATTTGGTGTGCCAAGAGTGAGCATCTGAGTAAGTGTTAAGTTAAGCATTTAAGCCAATGGCAGCCCAGGCTGCATCAAAAGCAGCATGGGCAGAGAGGGAGAGAGAAGATTCTGCCACTCCTCTGCTCTGCTGGGACCTCACCTGGAGGACTGCATCCAGCTCTGGAGCCCTCAATACGGGAAGGACATGGACCTGACAGAGAGGGTCCAGAGGAGGGTCACAAAGATAATCAGAGGGCTGTAACACCTCTGCTATGAGGACAGGCTGAGGGAGCTGGGGGTGTGCAGCCTGGAGAAGGTTCCAGGCAGACCTAATAGCAGCCTGCCAGGACCTTAAGGGGCCACAAGAAGGCTGCAGTGGGATTGTCTGCAAAGGCCTGCAGGGACAGGATACGGGCAATGGTTTGAAATGAGAGGAGAGCAGATTGAGATTGGATGTGAGGAACAAGATCTGTACCATGAGGGTGCTGGAACACTGCAAGAGGCTGACCATGGACGCAGCTGAGGCCAGGTCCCTTGTGCTGGTTTGAGGCTAACTGAAATATTTTAATAGAGAAAATTACACTACAGGCTGTGAAAGGAAAACATGGTGATGTCTATTTTACTCATAGGCTTGCTGAGATTGTTTGGGAAAAATAAATCAAAACATTAGATAAGTCAGTCTCAGTCTGTGTCTCTCTGGGGCACAGCGTCTTGGGCAGTCTAGCTTCTGGTTCCTCTTTGCTGATTAATCTTCACTAACCACTTTTCTTCTAACCTCCCTGGCCAACCCTTCTAATTTACCTTGCACATAAGGCAAACCTTGGGGTAAGGTACAGGGGTGGGGAGAAGGTGGAAGGGTGGTTGGGAGCCCCTCCTGGGGTCTCTGATTTCTGGGATGGGAGTTGTGTTTCTGTATTCCCTTTAACTTGTCTATTTCTGTAACTATTCCTGTCTATAGTGTATATCTCTGCTTATACATTGTGCTGAGCTGTAAATAGAGCTTCAGTCCTTAACTTCCAGCCGGCTGAGTTCTAGTCTGGGTCATTTTACACAGTGTGGGGGGCAGAGAACTCCCAAACCATCACACCCCTGGAGCTCTTCAAGGTCAGACTGGACAAGACTCTGAGTAACCTGACCTAGTGGGGGATGTCCCTGCTGCCAGCAGGGGGGTTGGACTGGATGAGCTTTGGAGGTCCCTCCCAGTCCTAACTTTTCCATGATTCTTTCTTCCAAAGCTTTACTACCTAAATATATGAAACATGTGAGTGTTTGTTTTTTTTTTTCAGGATAGCAAGGAAGGGACTAATAAATCAAACCTAAAAGCATAAGCCTGTGTAAATGAGCTGGAGATGTCAAGAGGCTGTTAGGGATACTGGTGAGAAAAAAAAATGAAGAAAATGTCTTCCCCTTTTTTTGACAGACACTCCATAAAAAGTCTTAATACACCCAAATGATTTTAGCAGAGGAAATGATTAGATTTATTTTACATGGCTAACAGAATTCAGTATTTCTTTTCCTCCTAGGAACTACACATAGCAAATTTATTCAGTGCACTCAACATTGGCAATCTTCAGTCTTTTATCCTTTAGCATCTCCTTCTCCACAACAATAATACAGCATCAATTATTCGAGACTCCCTTACGAGGGCTGGAGTTATCTTTGTAAAATAAAACACCTCTGACCTTGGTTTTGGTGACAGGCAAATTCTATAAATGTTAATAATATAGTGATCATTGGATAAATGCACTAAGTGAGGCACAGGAAGCACTGACATCCTCCTTGCATGCACCAAAACCCACTTGAGATGCCTGCAAGTTGCAGGTTTCTTCCCTTTCCCGTTGAGAGGAAGCCAAATGTAACAATTCCTGAAAGAACAAGATGATTTTTTTCCCCCTCTGCCAGTAGTAGGAAACTCAAAAGTATAGCTGCTCCCATTCCTTATTACTTCAAAACTGTTAAAAAAATGTGTTGCTAGCCTATAAATAGCCCCAGTATGGCTGAATTGACAAAGCCTGAAAGAAATTAAGACTCAACTGCTCTACTTTTTCTCAAAAGCAAGACTTTACACATTTTAGTGTCTAAAACCTATATAAAACCCCTTCTAAATGCAGGAGCTCTAGATTTCATTTAGTCAGATTTACTTCTAAGAAGACAAAAAAAACCCCCTGATTTGTAGATTTTTACAGCTGAGCTAGATGAGTTTTAGAGGAAGAAGTTTATATTTGGTAGAGGAGAAGAATCTGATCCAATCTTTGAACGAGTAAGCAAACTGACTCCAACAAGCTGCTTGTCTACTGCCTTCAGAGTGCCTGCTTTGGTACCAAAATAATCAAACTTCCTACCAAAACCAATTCCCAATGCATATTTCCATCTATGTATATATCCATACTTACACCTACACCTATATCTTCACCTGCACCTTCACCTTGTATCTTCCCAGGATACAACCATTCCAGGAGGTCAGACAGCTCTGCATTAACTCACTCCTGTACTTCTGCTTGAAATTAATTTAGTAGAACTAAGGCTTATTTACTGATACAGCCAATTTGCATATAACTTCAGGAGGAAGTTGTCTACAGTGAGGGTGATGAGGTACAGGAACAGGTTGCCCAGGGAGGCTGTGGATGCTCCCTGCCTGGAGGTGTTCAAGGCCAGGTTAGACGAGGCCTTGAGTGAGCTGTACTAGTGGGAGGTGTCCCTGCCTATGGCAGGGGGTTGGAACTAGATGATCCTTGAGGTCCCTTCCAACCTTACCATTCTATGATTCTATAATACAATCATTAAACAAATAATAGAAATTGTAATCATGTGAGCAACCTTTACAAGCAAGCAGGAACATCCTTAAGTGAAGGAGGATTTTTTTAATACTCAGATTTCAATGTTATTTATGAACAACAGAGAGCAGAAAGAAACTGTAAGGAAGTTGCAACACAGAATCACAGAATATTAGGGGTTGGAAAGGACCTTGAGAATTAGGGGTTGGAAAGGACCTTGAGAATCATCCAGTTCCAAACTCCCTGCCATGGGCAGGGACACCTTCCACTAGACCAGGTTTGGTAGCCTGCTATTCTTGAAACAGTTTATAAATACTTAATTAAACCAAGCAATTCTACTCCTTGATCTTTCATACTTCATTCCTTGGAGGTTACAAATGACAGTTCTGGAAGATAGTTCTGATAGAACACCAAACATCTCCATGGCCCTCACAGCTGAGTGCCAAACTGCTCTTCAGTGGTTTATCATAGAATCACAGAATGGTCTGGGTTGGGAGGGACCTTGAAAGCTCACCCAGTCCAACCCCCCTGCAGTCAGCAGGGGCATCCTCCACTAGATCAGGTTGCTCACAGCCTTGTCCAGCCTCACCTTGAATAACTTCTCAATTCCCTGCCTGGACAACCTGTTGCAGTGTTCAAGCACCTTCATGGTGGAGAAATTGTTCTTCACATCCAATCTCAATCTGCTCAGCTTTCATTTCAAACCACTAACCTCATCCTGTCTCTGCAGGCCTTTGCAAACAGTCTCTTCTTCCTAACATCCAACCTGAATGTACACTTTCCTCCCCTTCCCCAGTAACCCACTCAGTAAATACCAAGACTTGTAGGTATTTGCTTTAATTCTGACATCCTTATGTAGAAATGCAGTAACTAGACAGCATAATCAAGAGGTAATTAGTTTCCTCTAATCTCATTAGGCCTGCAGAAATTGCTCAATTATTAATTCTTGCGACAAAGCTCTGTTTAAACAAGGCTTTTAAAAGCTGATTAAAGATTGCATTAACTTTGGCACACATTTCCTTTGCCCTGTCAAAAGGCCCCATTCCTATTTTCAATCCCAAAAATCTACTATTTATAGCAATTTTACTTTCCAAGTGCCTTAAAATAAAGCACTGCAAATAAAGAACAACAGGTGGCTGCCCAGCCAACACTTACTCTTCTTTCTTTTACCAAAAAATGGGAAGAAATGGGAGACTCTTGTGCATTGCCATTGCACTGCAGCATCCTTTCTCAACACCTGACTCTCAGTCTCCCATCACAACTTGATTCCTTATCCCTATTTTCAAAGCAGGGCTGATAATTTTCTTGACTTTGTGTTGCAGAGGTTATCCACACTGATAAAGAATTTCACATTGCACAAATGACAGAACTCTTCCCCTCAAAAAACCACTTAGGAATACTGTCAGTTTTCTAAATAGTTATTCAGACCCCACTGAGTCACTTTGTTCCTTTATCAGCTTCATTTGACTTCAATAATCTGAACTCTGCAAACTGACACGTCTGAATGAGACCAGGATTGCTCCTTAAACCGTGTATAAGAAAGAAGAGATCAGCAGCACAGACACAAGCAGGAGTTTACTGTGTTACACTGCAGCCATTTACTGTATTTATCAGAATGGTTTGGGCTGGAAGAGACCTCCAAAGGTCATCCAGTCCAACCTCCCTGCAGGCAGAAGGGACATCCTCCACTAGGATGTCTTTGAGCCTTGTCCAGCCTCACCTTGAATAGCTCCAAGAATGGAAGCTCAACTCCCTCCCTGGGAAAGCTGTTGCAGTGTTCCAGCACCCTCATGGTGCACAACTGGTTCCTCACATCCAGTCTCAATCTGCTCTGTTCTCATTCCAAATCACTGCCCTCATCTTGTCCCTGCAGGTCTTTGCAAACAGTCCCCCTGCAGCCTTCTTGTAGCCCCTCTGGGTCCTGGCAAGCTGATATTAGGTCTGCCTGGGGCCTTCTCTTCTGCAGGCTGAACAACCTCAGCTCCCTCAGCCTGTCCTCACAGCAGAGGTGTTCCAGCCCTCTGATCATTTTTGTGACCCTCCTCTGGACCTGCTCCATGAGATCCATGTCCTTCCTGTGTTGAGGGCTCCAGAGCTGGATGCAGCACTGCAGGTGAGGTCTCCCCAGAGCAGAGCAGAGCAGAGGGGCAGATCCCCTCTCCATCTCTGGCCACACGGTTTTGGATGCAGCTCAAGCTGCCATTGGCCTGCTGGGCTGCAAGCTCACACTGTTGGCTCCTGTTCAGAAGTATCTATGATACTTGTTTATCCTGGCTTTTGAATTCTACGCATTCTTGGGCACTACCAGGCAGCGGTGCAGCATTTGCTAAGGTGTTTGCTTAAAGCATTACAATTGTGAAGGAGAGGAGGAGGAGGAGGTGTTTGCCATTTCTGTCACTATGACCTACAGACACTGAATGGTGCAAACAAGGATCAATAAAAATCTGAACCTCAACAAATGCCTGCTTTATCTTCACTGTGTTTTCAAAAATCTCTCTGAACCTCTACCCTTTAACTGTTATGTCAGCATCCTTTCAACTCTAACCACGCAAGGTTCACTGCAAAGTGAAAACTTGGAAAACAAATAGAATCTACAAGTGAAAAAAAAGAACATTTCTGATCCCTTTATGTTTTTTTGCAGTCCCCAGAAGAATATTTCATGTTGCCATGATCACAAAGATGACACACAACTTAGAACAGACACTGTGAACTTAAACTCAGGGTGGTTATTCACCCCATTCATTAAATATTGACTACCTGGTTCAGGCCAGACAATAGTCTAAATATATTGGATAACTGTTCTGGAACTCTTTTCAATAGAAGGAATTTTTGCTGCTGTTCTTATTTTGCTTATTTTCATTAATGAAAACAGAAAATGCTCCATGAATTTCATGACATTTGCACAATCAATGGAAAATAAAACTGGAAAGACTTACCTGAAAGCAGTCTTCTGCCACTTCAACATCATTTTGAGATGGTGCATAACCTACAGGAAAAGTAAAGCAAAAAGTAATCAAACCCAAAAACCCCAAACCACAGTAAAGCAGACAAGGTTATAATGTTTATTTACAGTGTACTGCTTCCAGTACTCCACACCACTCTTTAATATCCAGCTGTGATGACATAAAGATACTCATTTGCTTCTTTAACCAGCAGCTGGCTGTACATCATGGTGATGTTACTAAGCACCACTCATTTCTACATTCCTTATGCACTGAGCATTCCTCTCTTGTTCCCACCTTTACTGTGTCACCAGAGGCCATTCCTATTGGTGTAAGCGTTCTGAAACCCGAAGGCAGATAGATGTGGTTGGAATGAATGCACAGAGTGCTGCATTTTACTATCAATCAGCAGAACTGGGACTGTGAGACCCTGAGAGGGAAGAGGCTCACGTGTTCTCTAATTATCTCCATTGCAGGGATACAGATGGTATCAGCACAATCCCAAAGAAGTCCTTCCAGCATGGCAAGAAGCATTTCCCTTCAGAAACCTTTCTCCCTTTGCTAGGATCACGCACATCAAATCCATACATTTACAGCACAGCACAGAATATTTTGGTTCCATTTCTTCCTTTGAATGACTTCCCCCAAGGCAGGGAGAGACATTCTTCCCATTCAGCAGACACCTGTTCTCTTCCCTCCCTTCCTCTCCAGCAGCACGTTTATCATTTTCAGCTGAGAATTGAGGCTTGATGATCTTCTTTAGATTGTTAACTGGCTTCTGTAAAGTCACTTGGCCATATTACTATGACAGTAAATTTTTCTACTGTCTGACACAAGCCAGTCCTCAGAACTACTCTGCTAGTAAGCAAATAGAACCATTAACCAGAAGTATGTGCAGATATAAAGAGAACTCAACAGGTCTCCAAGCACTCTGCTTCAGAGCTTATTCTCCAAGAATGAAGAAGCTGTAAAAAACTTCTGAGAGCAAGATCCAAGCCAGACACTGCAATCCTCTATCTTGCTCTATCTCTCCATGTCTAAAAAAGGAGAAGTAAGGTTTTATCATACTGGGATCAGAGGATATTAGGCATTGGAAGGGACCTCCAGAGATCATCGAGTCCAACCACCCTGTCAGAACAGAACCATATTTTTATGATAAAGCCACAGTGACAGTGGACAAGGGAAGGGTAACTGATGTCATCTACCTGGACCTGAGTAAGGCATTTGACTCTGTCCCACATGACATCCTGGTCACCAAACTGGAAAAACATGGACTTGATGGGTGGAGCACTGCAGGATAAGGAATTGGCTGGATGGTCGAACCCAGAGAGTGGTGATCAAGGGCACAATGTCCACCTGGAGACCAGTGACAAGTGGTGTCCCTCAGGGGTCAGTGCTGGGACCAGTGCTGTTTAACATCTTTGTCAGTGACATGGACAGAGGAATGGAGTGCACCCTCAGCAAGTTTGCAGATGACACCAAGCTGTGTGGCACAGTCGACTTGCTAGAGGGCAGGGATGCCATCCAGAGGGACCTGGACAGGCTGGAGAGGTGGGCCCAGGCCAACCTCATGA
>VWZE01008605.1:48238-86946 GCA_013396675.1 Eubucco bourcierii
AATAGCAAAATGTTTCCCCAAATGCATAGAAAAAGAAAATCCCAAATATTTTAAAGTTTTTAAAGCCTCAACATGTTCAGTTCTAGCAATGCAAAGTATTACATCAAAACCAAATAACTTAGCTCTTCAGGTAGATAATCACTGACATGGATATAAAAGCTCAGCAACAGCATGCAACTGAGATAGCAAATTCAGTTCCTAGTCTACAACCAACAAGAAGCTAAACCCTCTGCTTTGTAGTTTGAACATGAAAGGGATGGAAGTTGTTACCGTTTTATCCCTGAGTCGTTCTCCATGGATAAGAAAATCAGCACAGCTATTCTCTTCCTGGGGAATGACTTTGAAGACTGTGACACAGCTTAGTCCACCCCCTCCAAGTGGTAACCATCCACCACTTGAGTCATCCCGGGTCATCACCACAGCTCGCACTCGTGCATAACTATTACTGGAAAAGATGCAAAAGGAGAAGTTAAAAAAATTTTTTTCCATCAACACAAACCAGCTAAGTCTGGTTAAAATACAAAACAAACCAAACCAAACACAACAAAACAGCATTCACAAAGCACAAAGGAAAACAACAAACCCACATCCAAGATCACAGCGATTAACTTTGTGGAGGTTTGGTCACTTAGAATACGTTTAACACATAATCACAGAATGGTCTGGGTTGGAAGGGATCTCCAAAGGTCATTTAATCCAGCCTGCCTGCTTTTAAGCAGGGGCATCTTAAACTGGATCAACCTGACCTAGTAGAGGATGTCCCATCTCCAGGGATGGGAGCCCAACCACCATCCTGGGCACCTAAAGTGTTCCTCTGCATTTTTTTTTTATGTCTCCATTAAGATTTCTTGCAGCTTCCATCCTATTCCTTGTCATGTCATCAGAACTTGAAACTGATATTGTCCTAAAAGCTTTACAGTCACTGAGCTAGCTAGAGAGAGAATAAGAATCAACTCAGGATTTCTTTGAGACTCATTATGAAGCCACTCAGCTACCATGAAGCTGCAGAGAAGAGCGAACAAAAAAGCAGAAAGAGGTCAGGCCTTCTGCCACTGCACTCCAAACAAGAACAGGCTTCCAGCCAGGAGCCCAATTCCCTTCCCTCCTTCCCACGCACACAATCCCTCCTTTGCAAAGCTAGGTCAGGACACACACAGGCTGTGGGGGTTCAACACCAGCACCAGTCCCAGTTACTGCCAACCTCCTGCTTGCAAAGTCTACCAGTTGGTTCTCCCTTGGATTGGCAGGGTGTGGAAAGTGCCTTGTATTTCCCATAATTTCACAGTTTTTTCCAGCTTTTTCCACAAATAAACAAATGGTTATCATTTCAGGACTTGAAAGACAAACTTTTTTAGAGCCTCAAGAAAACAGAAAAAAAAAAAAAAAAAAAAAAAAAAAAAAAGGTTCTGGTGATCTTCTCTCTCAGCTTGTATTTAAGTTAAATGACACAGCATAGTTTTGGTTATGAAGTTGCTGCTCCATCAGGTGGAGAACTCCATGGGTTACCAAGGATATTATAAGATGCAACATGTGAAAAATAGTTTACTGTGTGATTGGGACAGTCCAACACTTCAAAAGAAATAAGCCTCACGATAGCTCTGCAACACATTTCTGATGAAGGGTTTGAATACTTCTGTCAGCTAGAATCACAGAATTGTTCAAGTTGGAAAAAATCCTTGAGACCATCAGGTTCAACCATGAACCCTACTCTACCAAGGCCTGCACTAAACCACATCACAAAGCACCACATCTAAACAGCCTCTAGACACCTCCAGGGATGGGGACTCCATCACCTCCCTGGGCAGCCTGTACCAAGGCCTGACCACCCCTCCTGGGAAAAATTAATCCCAATGTCCTGCCTAAACCTCCCCTGGTGGAGCTTGAGGCTGTTCCCTCCTCTTCTATCACTACTGACCTATGAGAAGAGACGAGCACCAACCTCTTTCTGTTGTCCTTTCAGGTAGCTGCAGAGGATGATGTCTCCCCTCATCCTCCTCTTCCTCACACTGAACAGTCCCAGTTCCCTCAGCTGCTCTCCACCAGACTCATTCTCTAGGCCTTCACCAGCTCAGCTGTTCTTCCCCTCCACTCCGTTAATGATCTTCTTGTACAGAGATGCCCAAAACTGACCCCAGCACTCAAGGGGTGGCCTCACCAGTGCCGAGTATAGGGGGACAATCCCTGCCCTGCTCCTGCTGGCCACACCACTGCTGCTCCAGGCCAGGATGCCTTTGGCTTTCTTTGCCCCCTGCGCACACTGCTGGCTCGTCTTCAGCTGCTTGTCCTTTAGAAACCCCAGGTCCCTTTCTGCAGGACAACTTCCCAGCCACACTTCCCCAAGCCTGGAGCATTACTTGGGGTTGTTGTGGCCCAAGGGCAGGACCCAGCACTTGGCCTTGTTGAAGCTCATCCCATTGACCCCTGCCCATTGATCCAATCTGTCACGTCAGACCGAACAGGAAATATCAGAAGGGCAAAGCTGTTCCTTCTGTACCACATTATTTACAATCCTATTATTCCCCCCTGTTTAATCTCCCCTCACCCAAAATGTCCCAGAATAACTGAAGGTAGGATTTTTTGGGTGTAATTAATCTACTCCTTTCTCACACATATATGATTCATCCATATGATTCATTTATATATATATATATGAATTACATTTAAGAATTTTGCTGCAACCATCTGAAGCTTAAAGACAGAACAGTTTGCAAAATGGGAAATAACCCAAGTCTATCCAATTTTAGCTTACAGTCAAATCAATTTGTTTACAGGGACTTTGTTTGCCCCCTCCAAGCAAAACCCCACCCTCTCATCCTTAAAATGACAATCCAATATTTCTCACCATCTTTAGTGACTCCTCCCACACAGCAGACAAATATAAGCAAACAAAATCCCACCCTTCACTGTATGCAACTATCAGTTCTAACATCTGTGCATAAAAATGGCTCTAACTTAATGCCAGTACTGGGAGTAGAATCATTCCTTGGCCTCTGTCGCTGGATTCCATTCAGAGGTCAGCTCTGATTGCATTTGTACACCCCAGACACAGACAGGCTTTTGTGGCTTTTGTCTCATTGCTCAGCTGAAGATTCTGACAGAAACTGAGTGTCCAGTTCTGGTGTCCCCAGCAGAAGAAGGGCACAGAGCTGCTGGAATGAGTCCAGAGGAGGCCACAAAGATGATCCAAGGGCTGGAGCAGTTCTGCTATGAGGACAGGCTGAGGGAGCTGGGGGTGTGCAGCCTACAGAAGACTCCAGAGGGGACCTTGGAGCTGCCTTGCAATAGTTGAAGGAATCCTGCAGGAAGGCTGCAGAGCGACTTCTCATCAGGGTGTCTAGAGATAGGCCAAGGAGGAAGGGTTTGAAGCTGAGGGAAAGCAGGGTTAGACTGGAGATGAGGATGAAGTAAGGGTGAGAGACTCTGGAAAAGGCTGAGCTGTTCTAGGAGTCTATGATATTGTAGCTTTCCTCTGACACACTCAGAAATAGGATGCACCAACTGGCTTAACCTACTCAATTTCTTTACTGTTCTCCATTTAAACCAAAAATTTAGCTTTGAAGTCATTCACTCTATACACATGGTTGTAAAGCTGAGCTCTATTTTGTATAGCAGATAGCAAAAAGAGTTCAGTTAAGCATCATTTGTGGATACTCACTCAAGCTGCCTGATAAAACTTGAACTGCAACAGATTGTTTAGTTTTTAAATGAAAGTTTATACTTTACATCAATATTCTTTTCAGGAATTGCTAGGCAGAAGTAAAGATGGGAGGACATTTATCATACCTCAGGGGCTCAGCTACTTCCACCTGCCAGGAACTTAGTGCTAGAGTTGGGTTTTTCCCTCCTTTCCTATACCATAACACTTAGTTTCATCTACTTAATCTTGTGGTTTGCTTCTAAACTGGTTTAAACAAAATTTGGCCTTTCACACCTTGTAGCCATTACTGTAAAATTTCCTGCATTAGTGTAAGAATCAAAATAAACCCCCCCAACAGGTAACATTTAATGAATAATCTCTTCGACTGGAACAAAAACTCCATTTCCAGACAACTGCCCTGGAAATGAACTACAAAAATTCCTTACTGCACTTACAGGAGTGCCAATGAGTATGAAGAGATTGCTTTAAGTTTGTACTTTTGTTGCTGATATTGGTTGGTTTTATTATTTTTTAAAATTTATTATTTTTTTTTCTCTTTCACATCCTGAAGGAACTCACAGTTGGTAACAAGAACTATTTTTAGTACCAGTATAAGCTGGCTTGCAATTAGTCACAAAGCAGCAGCCAAACTAGGAGCGATTCCCATTTCCAGAATCCTCTGCAAACAAAACAGCATCTGCCTGCCATACCACTGGTGCCACCAAAGCCACCCAGATGTCTCCCAGCTCCAAGCCTTGAAGCTCTGGCTACTTTTGGGAATTTTGGACAAATTGTTAAACTGCTGCTGTAGCTTAGCTGTGGGGAAAAAACAGCAGACAAGGTTCCAGTGTTTGCTCCTACCCCTGCAGCCTAATAGTTTTACCTGCTCTTTCATGTTAAGCTGGAAGAGTTAAACAAAAGAAACACAAGCCAAAGAGGGCAATCAGTTGAGCACTGGTATTAGAAAACCTTTTACTGGAGGCACCACAAGCATGTGAAATGTAGTGTGAAGAGCAGCATTGCCCAAATCTGCTGTGTCACTCCCAACCTTTGCTGAGACTCCCTGATTTGGCTGTGGCTATTGGAAGCTGTTGAGGCAGAGAGAGGTGTGTGGAAAAAAACAAATGGGATTCTGTCCCCCAGTGAACACTGGAGCCCACCACCCTTGAATCTAGATCAACTTCTAACAATTCTGGAAACAGATATTCTCTCCAACCTTGGCTAAGGAGATGAGAGCACACTGCCTCTCTACAGCTAGCTCACTGACTGTAAAGTTTTTAGGACAATAACAGCTTGAATTCTGATGACATTTCTTTACAAAGAATAGGACAGAAGCTCTGAGTAGTCCAAATGGAGGCATGAAAATGCAGAGAAAGACTCTAGTTGCCCAGGAAGGTGGTTGGGGCCCCATCCTTACAGATATTCAAGGTGAGGTTTGACATGGCTCTGGGCAACCTGATCTAGTGGAGGATGTCAAGGCCTTGAGTGACCTGTACTAGTGGGAGGTGTCCCTGTCTATGGCAGGGAGTTGGAACTAGATTATCTTTGAGGTCCCTTCCAACCTCAGGATTCTATGATTCTATGTCCCAGCTGACTGCAGATAGGGGTTGGACTGGATGACCTTTGGAGGTCCCCTCCAACCAGACCATTCTATTCTTGATTCTATTGATTCTATTCTTAGATGGTTACTATGACTTAAAACTTGTGATGAAGAAGGGGAATACAACAAAAGAAGAGAGAAAAAAAAAACAAACCAAAAAGAAGGTCACTTCTCACTGCTGAAGAGCACAGGACACGTCTGAGCAGGGTACCTATTGAACTGGAAATGAAGTCATTTTAAGTCAGCATAGCATATTGTGTAAAGTTCCATTCTAAAAATATTAGCAGATGATGGGGATTCTTGCACCAAAATCACACAATGGAGTGAAATGAACTAAGGAGCCTGAGAAAGCATCCTGGGGGCAGAAACAAAGGGCCATTAGCAGGTGGAAGAGCCACAAGACTTGCAGACCTTGCCTTCCACCAAGTATTAAAGTCTGCCCAGAGCTTTTAAAGGTTCTCTCCTCCCTGCAAAATCTGTGTTTTTATATCACTGGAATGCTCCTGGGCCCAAGCTGAATGGGACCTGGGGGTTGCAGTCCACAAGCAACTTGATATGGGCAGTGTGCCCAGGTGGCAAAGAAAGACAATGGAATCCTGGCTTGGATTAGAAATGCTGTGTCCTGCAGGAGCAGGGAGTTCATTGTCCCCTTGTACTTGACTCTGGTGAGGCTACACCTTGAGTGTTGTGTCCAGTTTTGGGCACCTCATAACAAGAGGGTTGTGGAGGATGTGGAGCCAGTACAGAGGAGGGCAAGGAAGCTGGGGGACAGCCTGGAGAATAAATCTGATGAGGAGCAACTGAGGGAGTTGGGGATGGTGGGTGCAAAAATGAAGAGGCTGAGGGGAGACCTCATTACTGTCTACAGCTACCTGGAAGGAGGTTGTGAAGAGGTTGGTGCTGGTCTCTTCTCACAGGTAATTAGTGATATAACAAGAAGGAATGGCCTCATGCCGTGACTGGGTAGGTTTAGACTGGACATTAGGAAACCTTTTTTTCCCAGCAAGAGTGGTGAGGGATTGGAATGGGCTGCCCAGGGAGGTGGTGGAGTCTCCATACCTGGATGTGTTTATAAGTCGTTTGGCTGTGGTGCTTGGGGATATGGTTTAGGGTACGCCTTGTAGGGTAGAGATGTGGGTTGTCCTTGGTGATTGTGAGAGGCTTTTCCAACCAGAATGTTTCTGTGAAACTGACTTATGACTTGGATCATCAAACTGTTGTTCAAGCCCAAGAAGTGCTCCGCTGACCTTACTAGTCTGGGACCTTCAGCTCAGCAGTTAATAAGAATCCTGCTTTTGGTAGCTGGGCTGAGGAACACAGTTGTAATTCCAACACTACAGCTTTCCTTCTAAAAAAGAAACTATTTTGATAATTTCTGTTTAGTGTCAAACTAACTGAAGATACCAAATGTTACTACTATTGTCTTGTCCTTTCATCAGCAATCCAAAAGAGAATGAAGGGTAAAAGTTTTCTGCTATTTTTCCTAGAGAAAAAAAGAAAAGAGGTGAGGCACATCTGGAATACTGTGTCCAGTTCTGAGCCTCTTGGTTCAAGGATCTCAAGGAACTGCTTTAGAAAGACCAGCCCAGAGCCACAGAGCTGCTGCAGGCAGTGGAACATCTCCTGTGAGGTCAGACTGAGGGAGCTGGGGCTTGGAGCAACCTAAGGGCCACCCTCATTACTGCTGATAAAGATGTGCAGGGCAGTGTGGGCAGGATGCAGCCAGGGCCTGCTCAGGGACAGCCAAGGACAGGACAAGGGGCACTGGGGGCAAGCTGGAGCAGAGGAGGTGCCATGGGAACAGGAGGGAAAACATTTTCCTTGTGAAAGTGTTGGATCCCTGGAGCAGGCTGCCCAGAGAAATTGTGGAGTCTCCTTCTCTGGAGACATTCAAAACATGCCAGGTCACGTGCCCCTTTGCGTCCTGCTCTAGGTGATGCTGCTCTGGCAGAGGGGGTTGAACCTGAGCTTTTGAGGTCCATTCCAGCCCCTACATTCTCTGAAGCTGGAAAACAACCCCAATCAGCTAGTTTGATGCATGACATTTACTGGAACCCAGTCCCAACAGTTAGCAAATCTTCCCTCTCCTCAATTCATGTTAAGCTAAATCACCACTCTTTTATTTGTGCTGCCCCTTGCACATTTCTAGTTTAAGAAGACTAAAAAATCATCAGTGGTCTCAGAGATGTTTGCTAGAACAACTGAACTACCACAGGAAATTGCTTTTTTTAACACCGTAACACTACCACTACCACCATCATCGATTGGCTTTTAACTCCAGGTGGAATTATAAACTGAACCATATGAGACACTGACCCTTTTAGCAGTTAGCATGATGGTTTCCCTCAGAGCTCTAAAGCACATTTGCAGAAGAGGACCTCAGGTTTCAGGTGGACACCAAGCAGATGTAAGCCAGCAGCATGCCCTTGAAACAGAGGTGGCCAGCTGTGTCCTGAACTGCATTAGAAGCATTGCCAGCAGGCCAAAGGAGGTGATCCTTTCCCTTGACTCAGCAGTGCTGAGGCCACACCTGGAGTGCTGTGTCCATCTCTGGGCTCCCCAGTACAAGAGTGGTATGGAGCTACTGGATGGCATCCAATGAAAGCCAGCAAGGTGATTCTAGAACTGGAGCATCTGCACATGAGGGAAGGCCGAGAAAGCTGTAACTGTTTAGGCTAGAAAGGAGATGGCTTGGGGGTATCCTACCACCAGCACACATAAATATCTTAAGAGAGAGTGAAAGAGGATGAAGCCAGGCTCCTTGCAGCCATGTCCTGGTGACAGGGCAAGATGCAAGGAGCTGATAGTGGAGGTTCCACTGAAACATCACAAGCCACTTTTTCATTCTGAGGGTGACCAAGCACTGCCACAGGAGGTCCAGAGAAGTCATGGAATCTCCATCCTTGGAGACATTCAAAAGTTGCCTGGACAAAGTGCTGGACAACCTGCTTTAGGCAGCCCTCCTTGTGCAGGGGTGGGTGGGTAAG
Source organism: Eubucco bourcierii (assembly GCA_013396675.1). Taxonomy (NCBI): domain Eukaryota; kingdom Metazoa; phylum Chordata; class Aves; order Piciformes; family Ramphastidae; genus Eubucco; species Eubucco bourcierii. The sequence goes on from VWZE01008605.1 coordinate 56,463, forward strand.
AAGACCTCCAGAGGTCCCTTCCAACCTCAATAATTCTGTAATTCTTTCCTTTATTTAACACCACATTTCAAAGCACAGCAACTGCAGCAAGATGTAACTATAAATATAGCTAATCTGGGTTCCCTGATGAGAATTCCTGACACTTTGCAGAGTTGTCTCTGTGCACAACTGCTATTTAAACACCTATGACAAGGCTAGGATAAAAAAAAAAAAAAAAAAGGCATTCTGAAGAATGGTGACACATTCAGCTCTGAAATTACACTGTCTTTGCTGGCATGCAAGTAACAGCTCCAGGCTGATCTCTGGATGTGAGCTGGTCATGGATCAAGGCTCTGTACCTTTGACTGGCACTATCTGTACTTTAACCCCTCCAGCTTCTGCTGCAATACACTTCTGTGTTTGTAGCCTCACCCAAAGAGCTGATGCAAATCACACTTGGCTTTTTATGGCTCTTATTGTCCAAACAGCTCAGCAGATTTTACAACTGCCAGCTAGAGAAGCGCTCACGAGTATGTGCATGCTCTGAGTACCCAGAGGTAGCAGAGGATCACTGAGCTAAGGACTATTCTACTTGGAGTACTGAGTCCATTCAGAAAAAAACAGAATTCATTTCAGCAGTCTCACTGGATGAACACATCAGAACACTGCTGCTGATACGAAGCCCTCTGTTCCTAAAGGTTTAGAGAATGACTGCCACAAAACATTAATGACTTATCCACAACAAAAGGAGATGCAATTATAGCGCCAGTACTGAAGGAGACATAATTTACATCAAGGAAACATTTGACAGCATATCCTATTCATTCTTCTGAAAGGGGAGCAGCAGTAAACAGATCCTTTTTCCATAATAACAATTACTATACAAGCCTGGGGCTGACATGACCATTACCTTTCTCCTCTCAAATACAGACCAGCAAATCAGAACATACACCAAGTTGTTATGGTGATAGAAAGCAAACTTTGGCAGATACCCTCCTTTAAGAGAGAGGGAAAAGCTATACTTCACAGTAAAGACAGGGGGTACAGCAACCATGTGTGGCTACAATGCTTAGAATATTTATTTTTGTGAGGAGCTTAGCAAGGTAAAACCTGGAATTGCAGAAGGAACTAGAAATAAGTGCCATTACTTTAGGATATTGATACTCATATTAATCTACTTTGACAAAAACCCAAAAAACTGAATGGAGTGTTCCTGCTCAAAGAAAACCAAACCAATCCCCAAATAAAAGCAATCTACTGGCAGGAACATGAACTACCAAGCAAAATGGCTTCAACTCAAAATAGCAGAAGGAGAGAGATATATGGCAAATTGTATCACACAAGGAGATGATAACTGGAAACCTAAATCAGCCAAAAACAGACAATGATTACTTCGCAAGAGAGGCCTGTAAAACAATGTGTTCACAGTGCACCTGCAATTCAAACAGGAAAATGAGAGAGAAATGAACAAGTGGCCAGAATGGGAAACTCTCAAAACAGCACATCGCTGTTATGAAAGTGTTCTCTTTGACACAGCAGTAGAATAAAAGAAAGGGGGAAAAAAGGGGAGACAAGAGAAAGCAGGGGGAGGNGGGGAAAGGGAGACACGAGAAAGGGGCTGGGGGGAAAGGGAGACACGAGAAAGGGGCTGGGGGGAAAGGGAGACACGAGAAAGGGGCTGGGGGGAAAGGGAGACACGAAAAAAAAAATAGCAGCTCATACGCCCCCTAAGTTTAATAGGTTTCCTCCAGAAAACCCTTAATTTGCCCTATTCTTACAAGTTGACAGCCACGAACTCCAGCAATATCCAACTCCTCCTTCCAGTTAAGTTTCACCTCACCTTCTTCTTTACCTCAGAATTTCTGAAGATCCAGAGGAATCTCTTCACTCCATTTACAGCACAGTATTGCCTGTACCTCTTCTAATTTTGCAAAATCACTACTCGGTTCGCGGCAAGTAGCAATCAAGCTATTTGCCACTGTGGTTGTGTATTAATTGTGCCTTACCATGAAAACATGGAGGTAACTGCCCACAAATAAGAGAATGAGTTTGGTTTTTTAGATAAGAAAAGCTACCATTTCCTTCCAACCTTGCAAAACCAGAATAACTAAAGCAGCAATGGAAAACAAAGTTTTTATTTTCTCCAGTACTTCAGAAACCCTTGGACATGCACAAGTTTGAAGCCTGAGACAGCCTCCCACTGAAACTAAGAAGGATTTTAATTATTTCATTTATCCCTCCCCCTGCCCCCAATGAGGCTTAGAGGTTCAGTTGTGCCTTTTGAATTCCTTAGACCATAAACAATTACTGCAGTTTATGATAAACAATTTAATGTGGTTTCACGGTAGTAGTTACACCTGAACAAGGCAGGATTCTCTTTTCTCTGAGGGCCATTTTCCTCCAGTCTTACTCAAAGTCCCAGAGCTTCAGTCATATACAGGCACAGTTAGATCACCCCCACAGCCCACGCTGTCAGTCATTTAGGCACTGAGATTAAAGATGGCAGGACTCTGGAAACCCTGTACACAGGAGATGTGTGAATGCATAAATCAACAAGTCATTTGGTGATGAAATTCTTGAGCAATAAAATACAAGGAAGGTAACTATTAAGTTGAAGACATAAAATTCCTTCTGAATAGCTGGAGCTATCCTAAGCAGGCCTAAGAGGCTGTGCTGAAGGCACTATTTTCAAACAAGCACCTTGTAGACTTCTTATTCCACTGCTCCTAACTTTTAAGAGTAGAGCTCCCCAAATCTCCAAAAAGCTGCTGCTCTTCTCCTGACACACCTAGGAATTCATCTGGCAAAAACAGAAGGACAAACCAGTAGTCCCTGCTCTAACCTTCTCTAATCAAACCCAAAAGCATTGGCTCAGATTTTATGTGTACTGTGCCTGAATTTCTTTCACAGAATGTTAGAGGTTGGAAACCACTTCCAGGGATCATCAAGTCCAAGCCCTCCTGCCAAGGCAGGATCACCCAGCGTAGTCTGCACAGGAATGTATCCAGGTGGGTTTGGAAAGTCTCAAGAGAAGGAGACTCCACGAGCTCTCTGGGCAACCTGCTCCAGGGCTCTGCCACGCTCACAGTACCTCCTCATGTTGAGGTAAAATCTTCTATGCGCAGGTTTGTTTCCATTGCTTCTTGTCTTATTACTGTGCAGCACTAAGAAAAGATTGCCCCACTCCACTTGACCCCTCAGATATTTGTAGACATTGATCAGATCTCTTCTCAATCTCCTTCTATTCTCCAGACTAAACAGTCTCAGGGTTCTCAGTGTCTCTTTGTGGGGGAGATGCTCAAGTCCCCCAATCCTCCTCAGGGTTCTCTGCTAGAGTTTCTCCAGCAGATCCCAGTCTCTTCTGAACTGGGGAGCCCAAAACTGGACACAGTACTCCAGATGTGGTCTCACTAGGGCAGAGTAGAGGGGCAGGAGAACCTCTCTAGACCTGCTGGACTCTCAGCTTCTCCTGGACTCTTTGGCATGGGGACCACCTGTAATGAGCACAATTCAATACAGACCTGAGTTCATGTTGCTCTAAGGTATACAAAGCTTAGCTGCTGAGCTGCTACATAATCTTTTGGCAATACATTTATAGAAGAACAAAGCACCACTCTCACTGACCTCAGTCACGCTTGATATTATGTAGGTAACCACCTAAGTTATAGTTTAATCTTGTCACATTAAAATTAATTTATAAGAGGTCCAGATCATTCCTGGCACACATTTCCCACTCAGCCTGCACAGAAAGGAAAAGAACCTGACACCAAATAAAGAATATTGACACTTATAAAAATAATCTTTCTTTTAAGTGTCTTGCTGAGCTGTGAGACTGCTAAAGGGTGTTGCATAAAGCGTTTTAAAACCATGTGAATTAAAACTGTAGGACCATTTGTTGCCAATGTTAACTCTAAAGCTTGTCTCAACATTTACATTGTGGTGGCTTTTCAAGGACTTTAACCTGCCAGTGTGAGAGGGATCCCGCAAAGTAAAACATAGTCCAGGGAAATCTCTAACGCTAAATTGCTCTAACACACCAACCGAACGGCGACCATCCAAGAGGATCATAGAATCCTAGAATGGCTTAGGTTGGCTGGAATGGCTTAGACTGAGTCCAATCTCCCTGCCAGAGCAGGATTACCTAGGGCAGGCTGTAGAGGAACGTATCCAGGCGGGTTCTGAAAGTCTCCAGAGGAGACTCCACAACCTGTCTGGGCAGCCTGCTCCAGTGTTCATCGCTCTCACCAAAAGAAGGAAGTTCTGAAAAGAGTGCCAGAGACAGCCAAGCTAAAATACACACCATACCAAGTTAAAATGCACACCATAGGCTACTAGAGTATCAAGAGAGTGAGTGCAATGTGACACAACGCAAGCTCTAACCAGTTTTTAGATAGCACAATCCAAACTAGGAGTAAGAGAAATGTCTTCCTGCTCCAGTCAATCCATGAGATAAAGATGTCATGCAGCAACAACTAGGTAGGCTTTTTTTTTATATACACCTCTCACATCTGTGTTGCACAGGTCCACTAAACAAAAGCAGATTGCTATCCACCCTGCTTTAAGTGGCTATCTGCACAAAATATGGTATAATAAAAAATAGTTTACAAAATATAAAGCACAAGATTGGAAAGATCTTAAGTCAACGAGACACATATTAAACAGCTCCACAGATTCTGTGTTCTTGTATCTAACAACACAGAGTGAATCCTGACCGTGTAACTGAAATACAGACCAGAAAGGAAATAACACTCCTTAGGGAGACATTCTCAGGCAGTTCTATATTCCTCTTGAACTGAGGGGCCCAGAACTGGACACAATACTCCAGATGTGGCCTCACAAGGGCAGAGTAGAGGGGCAGGAGAACCTCTCTTTATCTACTAACCATAGCCCTTCTAATACACCCCAAAATGGCATTGTCCCTCCTGGCCACGAGTGCACATTGTTGGATCATGGTCAACCTCCCATCAACTAGGACCCCCAAATCCTTTTCCCATTCACTGCCTTCCAACAGATCAGTCCCCAACCTATATTGATCCCTGGGGGGTTGTTCTTTCCCAGGTGCAAGACTCTACACTTGCCTTTGTTGAATTTCATTAAATTTCTTCCTGCCCAGCCCTCCAGCCTGTCCAAGTCTTGCTGAATGGCAGCACAGCCTTCTGGTCCACACAGTTTGGTGTCATCAGCAAACTTGCTGACAGTGCACTCTGCACCTCATCCAGGTCACTGATGAATATATTGGACAGAACTGGTCCCAGTACTGACCCCTATGGGACCCCACTAGTCACAGGCCTCCAACTAGACTCCATCCCATCTCTGGTTTCTTTCCTTCAACCAGTTCCCAATCCACCTCACTACCTGATCATCCAGACCACACTGTCTCACTTTAGCCAGAAGGATGCTGTGGGAGACAGTGTCAAATGCTTTACTAAAATCAAGGTAAACCACATCCACTGCTCTACCATCATCTGTCCACCTGGTAATGGCCTCATCAAAGGGTGTCAGGTTGGTCAAACACGACTTCCCCTTGGTAAAACCATGCTGACTGCTCCTAATGACCCCACTGTCCTTGATATGCTTAAGGACAGCACCAAGGATAAATTTCTCCATTACCTTTCTGGGGACAGAGGTGAGGCTGACCAGTCTACAGTTACCTGGGTCCTCCTTCTTACCCTTTTTGAAGATGGATATTTACCCTCCTCCAGTCCCCAGGTACCTCTCCTGTCCACCATGACTTACTGAAGATGGTAGAGAGTGGTCTGACAATGACCTGTGCCAGCTCCCTCAGCACTCGCAGGTGCATGCCATTGGGACCCATGGACTTACGGATATGCAGATTAGTCAGCTGTTCCTTAACCCAATCCTCATCAACCAGAGAAGACTCCTTTGTCATGCCTTCCTCTGCTGCCTCAGGTGTCAGGGGCTGCTGAGGACAGTCTCCAGCAGGATAGACAGAGACAAAGGCGGCGTTTAGTAACTCTGCCTTCTTTGTGCCCTCTGTCACCAGGGCACCCACCTCATACAGCAGAGGGCCTACACTGCCTCTAACATTAGATTTTCCTGCAATGTATAGGTGAGTAGGTGATATCTAAGATCCCTTCCAAGCTAAGCCGCTCTGTGCTTCTATGATAATATATTCAGCAAACAAAACCAGTGAAATGCACAAAGAGGTGTAGATGGTGAAGATCAAACTCAAGAAACAGGAAGCAAAACATGGTTGTTACATTTGTACCTCTACGTTCTGTTAGGGACTTTTGCTCTTGGTCCAGCAATAGAAGGACCTTTCTCTGTATGTACCCCAAGCACAGGTCTACTATTAAACCAACCAGAATTACAAGTAATTATCTTTTATTACAACTAACAATGAATGTTGAGTACTTTTATCTATGATGAGACTGCACAACTAACCCCTCTAAACCAGAAGTCATTAACTGCTTTACTAGATACAGAAAAACAATCACAATCTGCTTACGCATCCTGAGAAGTGAAGTATAAAGCCCAGTAAGGTATTAGAAGGATTCTTCAGTGATGCTAACAATCAATCTCTACTTTTTCAGCCCAAATTGTCACTAATTAGGAATTTAAGCCTAGTTGTACCAGCAATATTGTGCTGTTCATCTCACAGAACTCTGCTCACAACCCAACACTATGAATGCATTATTGGTTGTGAGATTTCTACACGGGATGTGCAGTACTCGGTTTTGAGGGCTCTGTTTCTTGACTTTGGTTGATCAAACATCCAAAAAGTTATTATGTTTGGAGGCAAGAAGTAATATCCTCCTGCAATAGTTCCTAGACAGAAACCTGTAATTTTTATCCACTCTTCCCAGGGTTACTGAAGACTTCTTACTAGGTGTCCCTGCCTATGGCCGGGGGGTTGGAACTAGATGACGTTTAAGATCCCTTCCAGCCTAAACCATTCTATCAATCTATGAGTTATTTTTAAAAGTTTCTTGATTGAAAGAAAACTGGAGAGAGAAATGATTATTTGAGTGGAAGAGTTACAGAAGTGTCACTCTTCAATCTGTACTTCCTGAAGACTGAAGCTGCTCACCTTTATTTTTTTCACCCATACATTGACTAGGAAATGATGTAGGGCTGGCACTCAACACAATTCCTTACCTGAGAGGTGTGTGAAAAACAGATACTGACTATTCCACATAAGAAGCTGATGTTTGAAGAAAACCAGCTGGCAACTGTTTCTTTAGGAAGCACAAAAACCAACCAACCAAACAAACAAAAAAGGATTGCCTAAGAGATATTTAAGGGATAGAAAGGGAATCTAAAAAATGCAAGTAATACAAGTAATAAAAAACAGAATCACAGAATGGCTCAGGTTGTAAGAGACCTCAGAGCTCATCTGCTCCAACCTCTCCACCATGGGCAGGGACATCTCTCAACTAGACTCAGCTGTCCAAGGCCTCATGCAACCTGGCCTTAAACACCTCAGGGGAGCAGGCAACCACAGCCTCTCTGGGCAGTCTATTCCAGAGTCTCACCACCCCTCATACTGAAGAGCTTCTTCCTCAGCTCCAGTCTAACCCTGCTCTCCCACATCTTCAAACTATTCCCTCTTGTCCTGTCTCTAGACACTCTGATAAAGAGCCACTCTGCTACTGGCAGGCAGCTCTAAGATACCCCTGGAGTCTTCTCTTCTCTAGGCTGAACACCCCCAGCTCCCTCAGTCTGTCCTCATAGCAGAGGTACTCCAGCCCTTGAATCAGTAATAGATGTTTAAAAAAAAAAAATAATAAAAAAAATCAGTGATATGAAAAGATCAGACCAGGGGAAGAACATGGTTAACTTAAATTCTTCCCTATCAAGTTAACATTTAAAATGAAAAAAAGAAAAAAAAAAGAAAAGAGTAATTGGGTGAGGGGACAAGAGTAGGAACAAGAAAGGAAACAGCATCTCCACCTCCCAAACAACAAGCAGACTCAGTAATTTTCTTCTACATTAAAAGTTTAAAGATCTTGCAGCTAAATCCAAATTAGCAAAAATCACAAAATACCAACATTTTTTTTTCATTTTTAACCGTATCAAGGATGAAATTGTCAGCAAATATAATACAGTGGTTTGTGTCAGCAAACACAAACCACTGTATTATGTCTATTATGTCTATACCACAGTTGTGGTTTTAAGTAACACAGCCAGGTATCAGGAAGGACTCAAAACTAAGACCCTAAGAAGCACTTCCAGAGTGACTAAGCAGAGCCAGATCAAATCCTACAGCAATCAGATTACTTCCCAGCTTTCCTGTAATCACTTTCTGCAGCCTGATTTCAGGAGGTCTTTCAACAGAGGCTGGCGAGAGAATACAAAACTCTAGAGAGCTCTACACCATCTTCTACTAACAAGTGCAAGGAACTTTCACACCTGCACTACCTTTATTGTCACAATGACTTAAAAATAATATGATCTGCCAGGGCAGCAGCACTCCCCATCCTTCTCCTGCCCTGATAATGTATTCCTGTTGTGCTCTCTCCATCGTTTTTGCAACTCTGTAGTGATTAACACTGAGAAGCTAACTTAAAGGCAGAGCAATGCAGAAGAAAAAGTTTAGCTTCCAGACAGAACACTTATTCAACCTTTATCAGTAAACAACTGACTTTGGTCACAAGGCTATCTCAGAATTGCTCCAAGTGGTTCTGTAGATACATTTCATGCAGATATGATATTTCAATACGAGTTCTAGAGCAGTGTCTGGACACAGGTCGAGTGTTTGCTCCATAGTCAGCGGCTGCTGTCAATCTCTGACTCACTAAGTCTGTATGGGTCAGGAAAAAGAAACGGTCAGTCATACTGCAGCCCACTGGAGCTTGAACTGCTTCTCTACACCATCCATGTATTTTGAAATTAAGCCACACTTAGCAACCTAGGCCTTAAGTTAGTAAGTCTGCTACATTTGATCTCTTTTTGCAGCATCGATGTAACTTACGAGTACAAAACCAAATTTTGAACATTTTTTTTCTCCCCAGAAACGTACATTTTATTCCACTAAATTCTTACAAGAGGTTTTGCCCCCTCCTTTTAGTTTACATGCTAACAAAACAGAATTTCATTTATGTAGTAAGTATAAAGAGAGGTGTAATAAAGTAAATATAGAGTAAAGTATAAAGAGAAAGCTCCCTTAACCCCAGAAGATGCAAGGGAATAAACTCTGGTAGCACAGAAAACAGATAATCTGAACACTGCAAGAAGCGGTGAAAACCGAGACACACAGAAACCACAATTCTCAAGAAACAGAACTGAAAATACATCACAATAGGAGAATCAATTAGAAGTGCAGGTAACCTGTGTGTAGCTTTTAATTTTACTATTGTCAACCCTAGTATTCTTACCACAGAAAGAAACAAATACTACTCCGATGCAGATTAAAACACTGATACAGCATACCTAGTATGAAATACATACTCCTATGCCAACAGTTTTATAATGAAGTAACACTAAATAATGCAGGATGCCTCTTAACTGGAGTAGACTTAGACTGGATGTGAGGAACAAGTTCTATACCATGAGGGTGCTGGGACACTGCCACAGGGAGTGCAGATATTCAAGGACAGGTTTGACAAGGCTATGAGCAACCTGATCTAGTGAAGGATGTCCCTGCTCCTCTGTTAGACCAGATAACCTTTGGAGGTCCCTTCCAACCCAAATCATGACCCTGGTAGGTTAGAAGTCTGAATACGAATTTTAACACTACTCAGCAAGAGTTAAAAGAGAACTCAAGCCAGGACCTTTCAACCGGAAAGGAGGTATAGCACTCTGTTTAGTGACTTCTCTGAAGTGATTCATCAGCTCCTCCTCATTGATACACAGTCACTAACAGTAAAGGAAACATCTGCCCCAAAAAGAAAAACCTAGATAACATCATTTACCAACAAAACCTTTTCTGCTAGAAAACACTGATTTATATTATGGAATAACAAAAAATGATGAAGTGACTGCACTGTTAACTACTTGCAGTGGAGCAGGCAATGCACTGCTACAACACATTTGCCATAGTGTCAGGAACCACTACTGCTTCTTACCACCTTTCTAAACTTTCTTCTCCCCCCACTTGGTGTTTTCTTTTTTTTTTTTCCCCTTGATTTTGTTTTGGTTCAAGTTTGTGCTTCTCCATTGCTATGCCAAGCATGTAAGGAAAATGAAATACCAAAGTCCTTTCCTCAAATGGGGAAGAAGAAACAAAGGAAAAAAATGTACATGAAAATCTTACAAGTTTTGCAGCTCCTCACCCTTCAGTAAGTATCATTATCTACAGAAGGTTATTAAGTATTTGTTGAGGATGCAAGCATACACAAAGCTATGAAATTCAAGCTTTCAGCAGTGAGTTCTAGTAGAGTGGCACTCAGGATAGGAAGTTTCCAGATCACACTCATGCAAGCACTCAGACACACAGGATGCATCCACAGGACACATTAAAGGGCAATGCTCCACCGAACGACAGGAGTGCAGCACGCTGTGCACAGCACAGAAATGCTGCACAGCTCTCTCACTTTGTAAGCTCCTTGCTAATTGCAAGGTTTTATTCATAGAAGATGTCTAAACAGTCACACATGTAGAGTTCTAGCAGTGAATCAGCATCTGTAGGCCTGTAGCAAAAAAAAAGTTATTTAGTTTTGTGGGGTAACAGGAAGGCAACTAAACTTTCTCACCAAAACCCAGCCTTGATTCCTACCCCTTTCCTCCCCTCCAGACATGGGGCACAATTCTGCTACTTCTTTTGTGTTAATCCAGAGAAGTATGTACCTGGTTGTACAAAAGGAGGAGCAAATCCATCACTCCAAAAAAACATCTTCATGACAGAGCAGAGCAGCAGACCAAATCACCTTCGGTCATGTGCCCCTTAGCTCTAAGGCCAAGGCTGTGTAAGTGAATGCAAATGATCCCTTCCAGTGACACCCTGAAACTATATTTACTCACTAAAAATGAAGATTTACACAAGTATTTAAAAAGACTTCTCCTCTAAATGAATAGTTTAGATAAGGGGCAACTATAGATAAATTAATCTTTAATCTAGGGGAAAGCCATAAAAGTTTTTTCTCTAGTCTGTACACATTTTAATTCTAAATAGTTCGTCTTTGTGTTTGTTTTTACTGCTTTAATTCTGCTTTAAATCAGTCTGAAGCTGATAGCCATTTATCCAACACAAAAATCCACTTGCTCCTCCTTTGCAGCATTGGAACAAATAGATAAAATTATCCCTTAGCTTTAAGGAACCAAGAGAACTTTTCTGCTGCATTTGACATATTCTAATCACTGCAGACAGATTATACAGACACCTCCACACCAGGGAAAGTCTCATTCAGTGAGGACACTGCTACAGCAGTGTCTTCCAGATGTAGTCTCCAGTGCTTACAGTTGGGAAAAAAAAAGGGAAAAGAAATTTAAAAAAAAAAAAAGGAGACTAATTTCACACTAGAGGCTGAGAGCACCTTGTTTGAGATGGGAAATTACTTTTCTCATTTTCAGTTGAAATTAGACCTGCAAGTCTATTTATGCATTTCCAACTTCCTGAGCAGCAGTTAGACAGTTAACATTTTGTTGCCTATTAGAATAAACTTCTGGTGGGAAGTGCTAAGAATTCACCCCGCTGCCTACCAACCTATCCAGAAATCTGTTCTCACTCCCACTTCCTCCTGTCTGTTCCTTTCTGAAACAGCAGTAGGGGGGGGTTGGGAGTTTGCCTTTCCTCTCCTGGATCACAGTTGTGTACATGAACTGCACCAGACCATATGGCAATCTCTTTCAACTTGTAAGAGGCAAAACATGCTCCCTACCAACCCAATCCAAAGAGAGAAAGCCTGCAGACAGCAGCGTTCACTCCTCCCTGTTTCCTGAGACCCGTGAACCAAACCAGACTGAATCTTGTCAATAGATTAAAGTAACAGGCAGAACTATTGACAATGTTGCCTCAAGGGTAAGAGCAACCCTGCCTGTACTCACAGCAGCATTTCAAGCATGCTCCAGCTCCTCTCTCCACCATAGGCAAAACAAGCCAGATGTCTACATGCAACCTGGAGTAGTCCAGAGGAAATGCAGTGCATTATTCAGCACACAGGAAGGTGCTGATGTGAAGGAAAAGACTGAGTTGAAAGCAGACCAGTGCCTGTTTAACCATGCAGAGGATGACCTCCCACCTGGGAGACTGAAATGGAAGAGGAGAAAGGTCCAAAGCTGAAAAGAAACCTCCGCAGCTGCCTGGAAGCTGCCAGGCAGAGGAAGGCCAACCAGCAATGTAGTGGAGATGGATTTTCCTTTTGTGAATGGAAAACATAGAAGTTCTATTGGACACCAAAGTGCAAAGACCCATAGGAAAGCATCCCCAAGACACAGCACCTCACGAAAAATTCCACTGTGCACTCTCAGTCAATAGGTAAATTTCTCACACAGGTCCAGCCTTTATATATCTGAAGTTGTGTTTAGTTCTTCAGCAGGACTGTCTGACCAAATACGCTGCAACTGTTCATTTCCCTCTCTGAAAAGTTAAACCATATTTTCACAGAGATATTATGCTCAATCCTGCAAAATAATTACTGCATTTTACAACATCTTTTACCTCAGTAATCAAGTCCTTGAGTAAAATAGTAAAAATAGTTAGAAATTTTGTCTACATTTCCATACCTAGTTTTAAGGAATATGAGTCACAGGAACAGGCAAGGACCAAGTTGTTTTTTTTTCTCTCTCTCTTTTTTGGTTGGAAAAGACTTTTAAGATCATCAAATCCAACCATTAACCCAGTACTGCCAGGTCACCACTAAGCCATGTCCCTCAGTACAACCTCTACACAGCTTTTAAATCTGTCCAGAGATGGGGACCTCCCTGGGCAGCCTAAAGGCTTCACAACCCTTTCAGGGAAGAACTTGTTTCTCATGTCCAACCTAAACCTCCCCTGGCACAACTTAAGGCCATTTCCTCTTGTCCTATCACTTGTTCCTTGGGAGAAGAGACCAACCTCCACCTGACTCCAAACTCTTTTCAGGGAGCTGTAGAGAGCCAGAACATCTCCCTTGAGTCTCCTTTTCTCCAGGCTGAACAGCTTCAGTTCCCTCAGCTGTTCCACCCCAGCCGTGTTCTCCAGACCCTTCACCAGCTTCACTGCCCTTCTCTGGACATGCTTCAGCACCTCAATGTCTCTCTTGGAGTGAGAGGCCCAAACCTGAGCTGAGTATTTGAGATGTGACACCACTAGCTCCCAGTACAGGGGCACCATCACCACCCAGGTCTTGATGACCAGACTGCTGCTGATCTAGACAATGGTGCTGGCATTCTTGGTCAGCTGGGCACATCCCTTCCGCTTCTCCACCCTCCTAAGAAAGCTTTTCTGGTCTTCTATGGTTGATCACCAGGTTTATGGCTGTGTTTACACAGGGATTGTATTGAGGAGCCCAAACGTCCTGTTGCAGGAGTTGCCTGTGAAGCATCCACATCTGCAGCCACCAGATCCCTCAGCTGGAGCTGGGTCAGTTTTACCTTTTGGTTTAATTCAGCCAGCAGCATCATTAACTAAAGGACATTTGAACAATAACACAGTAAGTCAATTTCCTCCTCCTAACTTTACTGTTCACTACTACCTTCTGAATTTCTTTAGGCAGCTTATTGAGAAACAGCAACTGTATCAGAGGGAGAAGGGAGCAAACTTAAACCAGCAGGACCTGCCCCAAAGAAACAAGAAAAACACCACAAAAAACCTGCCAACTAGTTAGAAATATCTCCAGCACCTGCTTACATTAAAACAGAAACACAATAAAGTAATGTAATAAAAATCACTGAATTGCCAGGGTTGGAAAGGACCTCAAGGATCATCCAGTTCCAACCTCCATGCCACGGGCATGGACATCTCACATTAGAGCACATTGCCCAGAGCCACATCCAGCCTGGCCTTAAAAACTTCCAGGGGTGAGGCTTCCACCACCTCCCTGGGCAACTTGTGCCAGTGTCTCACCACCCTCATGGTGAAGAACTTCTTCCTAAGGTCTAATCTAAATCTGCCTAGCTTGGATCCACTCCCCCCAGTTCTATCACTACCTAACACCCTAAAAAGTCCCTCCCCAGTTTTCTTGTAGCCCACTTCAGATACCAGAAGGCCACAATAAGGTCTCCTCAGAGCCTTCTCTTCTCCAAAGCGAACAACCCAGAGCTAGACTACAGTTTGCCACTCCATCATTTCTTAATTCAACTTTAATATTGTGCACACCATGGAGACAGGTTTTACAGGGTAAGACTGAATAACACTCTGTATTTAATTTACAGGTGTTAATGAACCTGTCATCTGCAATCACAGATCGATGACATTTGATGTACTAATACCAAAAATGTTCTCGTGAAGAACCATTAGGTCCTCACAGTAAGGTTAGATACTTACCCCTCTCCATTGAAGAGATCTGAGTATTTCCCTCTGTTCATACTTCAGTAAAAAAAGGACATAAGCATTTAAAGAAATAAGGGATGAGGTAGTCAAGAGATTTTTTACAAGATCTCTATGCACCAACTAAGAGGAAATCTGACCACATCTCTGTTTGCCTCAGAAAGAAAAAGTTATCCTTTACTGAAACCCTGCTCTAGGCATGACCAAAAATTGCCACTTTGAGAATAACAATTATCTTTTTGCAGATAAACAGCTCTGAAAGAAGGCACCTTTGTGTTTTCTTGGTTGTGTTTTATGCCAGGACTGCATGTTATTAAAATGAAACACTTCAAAACCTTAAGGGTTCAAATGGTAAGTGTGAAAAGGTTGAAGAGAAAGGTTGAACTCTCTATCACTTAAACCTTACAATGAATACCTGGAAGAGAATGTCAAAGATGGTACTAGGACATCACATTTTCAACTATCAAAAGACAACTGCAAAAAACCAAAACAACAAACAAAACACCAAAAAAACCCCCACTATACAAAAACCACCCCACAAACCCAAAACAAACACACACAGCCTCAAACAAAACCAACAAAACTACATAATAGAAATCATCACCACCACCCAAAAAAAACCCCAAAACACCAAAAAACTCTATCTTTGAAATAAGCTTTGGAATCTATGTTTAACAGCAACGAGTTCAATAAAATACTAAATAGTCTAGATATGAATATAGTAAATTATAGAAGTGCCACACAGGGCGATACAGACAGAATCTGTTTAGGAAGAAGGTTCTCTTAATTCACACCACCATAATTTAAGGTTCAGTTAGTGTCAAGCACCATTATTTCTTAAAAGGGCTTTTCTCAGACAGAGTATCTGTCAGACAAGATTTAACCCCAGAGATGTAACACGAGCTTATAACAGTCATGACTAAATTACAAGTTTTAAAGCAGACAGCCATCAAAGGAAGGGGAACAGGCAATGGTGGATTCAGGAAATGTACATCCCCTCCTAGTCAGCTAATGGTAGCTTTAATAGGATGTGATGGATTTTTTTCTCCACCAGGAGAAAATGCTGCCTGCATTTCTGCTTCAGCAGCCCACGCCAGCTGACTAATGGAGTTATATTTTTGTCTCGCCTGAGAACGGTGACTTGCCCATCGTCTTGCATTGCAGAATGAAACACGAACAGCAGCTGTGGGGCCAAGAGAAGAGCTGCTCCATTTGGTAGCCAAGAACCAAAGCACAGCCTTCCCCTCAAACACTGCAGCTCATTTTCTGGCACAGGGGGATGAAAAGGCACAGCATAGAATGAGGCCACTTTTACGGCTTAAAAGTAGCTAACTGGAGAGACTTTCACAGAGCAAGAAATCATCACTGGGGAGGAAAGCAAAGGATTCACAGGAATTAAAAATAGGGCTCACAGATACACAGAATATTATCATAAAACAAAATTCAAAGTAAAATTAAAAAAAAAAAAATAAATTAAAAATCACAGAATTGTCAGGCCTGGAAGGTACTTGAAGGATCATCCATTCCAATCCCCCTGCCATGGGCCAGGCACACCTTCCACCAGCCCAGATTGCTCAAGGCATCATCCGATCTGGCCTTGAACACCTCCAGGGAGAGAGCATCCCCAACCTCCCTGAGCAACCTCTTCTAGTGTCTCACAAGTCTTTCTGTGGGGAGAATTTCTTCCCAATCTCCAGTCTAAATCTCCCCTCCTCAAGCTTCAATCCATTTCATCTTGTCCTATCACTCCAAGTCCTTGTAAAAGTCCCTGCCCAGCTCCCTTGCAGACCCTTTTTGGGTACTGGAAGACTGATATTAGGCGTACCCAGAACCTTCTTCAGCTGAAGAACGAAAAAGCCCTTGGGAGCTAGGAAAAAAATAGTAGTGGATCAAAGAAGGTTTCTTAAAACAAGTCTTATCAAATATCATTACAAGTAAAATCTCTTTACCTTGGCATAATAACAACCCTAATTGTAACAGACTAATTGCAAAGAAACACTTCTGCCACTGCTGAATAATCAGCATAGGCCTGCAACTAGAAACATCATCTTATGCAAGCATTTGGGCTTCAGTCCTGCAAAAATTTAAATCTATCACTCTGAGCAGACCTAGAGATCTCTGTGGAAGTCTGTGCAGAGTTTATCAGATACAAAAAAGCTAACACATTTATAAGTCTTGCAGGATAATTGCTTTTGGCAGAACATAAATAAGGTTGCTCTAATGTGTTCCAGCACCATGGTCCTGTGCCTTAAGAGGCAGGCATTCTGGTGAAGTCTGTCATTCTTCATAGGATGAGTGGCAGATGCATAGCCCAAAGAGACATTTCAACTTCTCTTTGCATTTTCTTTAGACTTTCAGCAAGAAAGCTAACAAGTGAAGCTGATAAAAACTGCCTACAAATGCTTTCTTGCTACTGCCATGGATACCACTGGTAGGACTGGAAGCAATTCTTCCACAAACTATCTATAGCCTCCAACACTACCAAGCAGCCCATCAGTTAGGCTGGGAAGTTTACTAGGTATTTTTCCAGAAGTCAATGCACTGGGTGACAGGACAATAACTCAAAATGAGAAGCAGTCTTAATAAAGGACTCTAATGTTCACAGTACCTCAATGGAAAAAAAAAAATAATCTTAAAAATCTGCTACTAAAAAGAGCTTTCAAACAGCAAGACAAGCATCTGGAATTATTTTAGAAGCTTAATGCCAGTAGTTTGCCTAATTGACTTTTAAATGCATACCTAAAACTAGGCCTTAGATTTCTCTCCTTGTCAGTCTTGATCTTTTCAGCATTGTCATACTGCCTCTACTGCCTTTCATTTTAACTTCTACTAAGGAGAAGGCTGAGGGAACTTTGGTAGCTGTCAGTGCCATTTAGAGTTACAAGAACGGAGTAGGTCACTGCTGCTTTTACCAGCCCCAGCCGAAACAGCAGGTCTGGCTTAGCAGAAGGCTCTGCTCTAATAATGGGGAAAAAAACCTTAATATATTGTGTAGATAGAGGTAACACAGCAGGTTTACTTTTGCCCTTCCATCCAACTCTGTCTCATTTTCATCTAATACCTTCATCTCTCTAAAATAAGACAGTTCACTGATGATACATCATCAGGATTTCACAGCTGAGAAAGTGATGCATGCAATAAGAACAGCCCTGCTGTAGTTCACGTCTAAGAAATTCATAGATTCATAGAATAGCTTGGGTTGGAAGGGACCTTTAAGATCATCCATTCCAACCCCCCCTGTTGTGGGTCAGGGATACCTTCCACTACACCAGATGGCTCAAGGCATCATCCAATCTGGCCTTGAACACCTCCAGGGAGGGAGGATCTGCAAGCTCCCTGAGCAACCTCTTCTAGGGTCTCACCAGCCTTGCTGTGGGAAGAATTTCTTCCTAATCTCTAGTCTAAACCTCCCCTCCTCAAGCTTCAATCCATTTCGTCTTGTCCGATCACTCCAAGACCTTGTAAAAAGTCCCTGCTCAGCTCTCCTGTAGCCCCCTTCCTGGAAGACTGCTATTAGGACTCCCCAGAACATTCTCTTCTCCAGCTCAACCTGTCCACAGGGGAGGTACTGCAGCCTTTTGATCATGTTCATTGCCCTCCTCTGGACCTTCTCCAGCAATTTAATGTCCTTCTTATGCTGGGGGCACCACAACTGGACAGAGTGCTCCAGATAGGGTCTCACAACAGCAGAATAGAGGAGGAGAATCACATTAACAGCAATGGGAGGAAAAGAAGTAATTTAAAATACTCAGCAGCTCTCTCAAAGCCACATGATTTCACATTTAGTATTTGTAATTCCTGCTTCAACTGATTTCTACTAAGCACATTTTGTTTTATGCACAAAATATGACAAACAGACCTACAGGAAAATGGAACACAGAGGAACTTTGAAGTATTTACCTAACTTATAAACAAGGAATTCTTTTGTTTGCACCTCAGACATATCTAGTGTAAATCAGCATCTCTTAAAGAAGGCACATTCTAAGTAATAAATGAGCCTGCCATGACTGAAGGGAGATTACAGGCAATCCCCTCCCCACTCCATGAGGTCCCTGGCCAAAGCCCAAGAGCAGCACCACCTTTTAATGCCCTTTCTCCTTCTGCTAAAGCACTACTTCAGCATTGGAAAGCAAGCAATTGACACTGGCACGACCATAAGTTTCCTATGCATTTCCTAACAAAATTACATTGTTACCCTGGAATGCCATGCTTACTATTCCAGCTCATCTCCTTCACATAGTTCTTGAGAGACAAAATGTTTCAAGAAAAGAAATACCCATGCAGTCCACAGTGTTCTGCAACACTCTTCTTAGGTATTAATCACAGGATGGTTCAGGTTGGAAGGGACCTCAGAGCTCATCTGCTCCAACCTCCCCACCACAGGCAGGGAACTTCTCAGCTAGACTCAGATGCTGAATGCCTCATCCAGCCTGGTCTTCAGCACCCTCAGGTAGGAGGCAGCCTCCATGGGCAGCCTGTTCCAGAGTCTCACCACTATCACATTGAAGAACTTACTCCTCAGCTCCAGTCTGAACCTACTCTCCCTCAGCTTCAAACCACTCCCCCTCATCCTGTCTCTAGACATCCTGATGAAAAGCCTTCCTGGAAGCTCCCTTTCTGGGGTACTGGAAGGCAGCTCTGAGATCTCCCTGCAGCCTTCTCTTCTCCAGGTTAAACACCCTCCACTCCCTCAGCCTGTCCTCACGGCAGAGCTGCTCCAGCCCTTGGATCATCTTTGCGGCCTCCTCTGGACTCTCTCCAGCAACTTTGTGTCCTTCTGCTGGAAGCACCAGCACTGGAGGCAGGATTGGAGGTGAGGTCTGATCAGAGCAGAGTCAAGGGGCAGAATCCCCTGTCTTGCCCTGCTGCCCACACTCCTTTAGATGCAGCCTAGGATAGAGTCATTTCAAGTTACAACATGCAAACATGAACAGCAAACTATACCAAACAGTTAAAAACTTATCACCTGGCATACAAATCCTCACTGAGCTTCAACTTTTGAATGCCTGAAAATGCAGTTCTTGTATTAAGAACAGAGAAAGCATCCAAAACTAAATCACTGCTAAGGCAAAATGAAGTCCTATCAAATAGTCACATGGTAAAGCTTTCCACCAAAGAATCAAGAAAGAAATAACACATTTCAGTTCAGTTCACACTTTCTGATGAAGAAACAGATGCATGTGGAATTTAACCAAGCACAGCAAGTGAAAGAGTCAGAGGCAGGATGTCAAGGAGAAATTTTGTGAGACACTTTATGGTAATTCTCGTGTAAAGCATTAATATCTTAAGACAACAGTAGTATTAGATAATCAAACACAATACTAAATTATTATTAATTTGTGATGTCCTCAGCACACTTTGTGCAGTTCTGAATTTCATCTCTAAAGATCTTCAGCAGCTCAGTTGCCAAGTTGTTTAAACATCTTCAAAGGGAGAGATGCAAAATCCCAGAAAGGAGAAACTGCAGCTGACCCCTTTGTACTTTTCAAGTAGTTCTGAACCATCTGTCACAAAAACTTCCCCAAACCACTTCAAACCACAGATCTGTTTTACCATTAAAAAGCAAACAAGTGAGCAGTTCAGTGGATTTTAAAATAAATCTACTCCTACTCCCCCTCATTAACTGATCTCAAGTGTAAATTTGCTTTAGATGCTTTAAGAGGTGGCTATTAACTACACAAAGTTATTTTGTGTGTCAAAATGGTAGCAGCAGTGCTGTATATTAGGTCAAGCTGGATTTGTCAGTACTGGGCATTAATGGAACTCTTTTTTTTCTCTGTTTTTATTTTACATGGTTTGTGTACTCATACAACTTGAGTTTATTCTGAAATACTTCACAGGCTGACTAAAAGGATCTGAAAAAAACCCAAAACCAACCAACAAACCAACAAATCATCCCAAAACCAACACCAAACCCATGCTGAAGAGTTAACTACTTCAAATTCTACCAATAATCCATCACAACCCATTAAATCATAACAGGTAGCACTATGTAACTCCAGACCATTTAGGGGAGAGGGCATTTAAGAAGCAGCTCAAATTTCCATCTCTTTAACCACCTACAGAATTAGGAATATTTTCCTGGCAGTAGTCTTTTCTGCATAGTTTTACAAAAGCACATCAACTCCCAGACCTTAACAGAGGACAGACAGATAATTTCATGCAAGCCCAAACAACATCATTAATACTGAATTCAACTTCATTTGTGCGGATCTGAGATCCTCACTTAGTAGCAGCCTCAGCAACCACATTATGCTGCTGCAAGGCTTGCTATTGAAGTGAATAAACCACAGACACAGTATTTCCCTTGCCAAGGAAATGGTATCTAATGGAACTCCAGAGACTGAAGATGAATGAGCAGAAATTTTATCATTAGGAAAAAACAAATCTTAAAAAAAAAAAAAAAAAAAAGACAGAAGTGATACATAATCATCCCTGCTTCTGCTGCCAGATACCAGAGCTCTCTATGGAATTTAAAGGCTACCTGGCTATTTAAACCTTGACAAGTATCAGTCTGAGCTTCTTGTGATCTACCAAAATAATGTACAAAGCAAGGGTGAGACCAAGAAAACTTCCTACCTTTTTACCAGTGTTGGTTTTGCCACAGGATGTATCCCAAATGCAACCAGAAGCAAATCCTGACAAAATTATTTGCTAAGCTATAAAAAGAATTCACTGTGGAGGAAAGCAAAAATAGTTCTTTGGAGAACACCACATCTTTCAGCTTAACTGTTAAGACTGCATTTCTCAGGAATCTAATAGACCATTTTATTACAGAGACCAGAGAAGGGACTATGTCTCAGTAAATACCAGAAGTGTAAAAAACCCCCTCACCAAATGCACCCCAGATCATAACCCTCATTTCCCAGTTATGTTGAGATTTGTTTTCTCCACTGTAAAAACACCTAACCCTAAGACAGACAACAAAAGCTGCAGAAAGCATCTGCTTTCTGCTGTAGGATACCACAACTCCTGCACTAGCTGTTTGTGATTGCCTTGGAAACAAAGCATGAAGCAACCTTCAGAAATGCTGCCCAGAATGACTCCTGTCCTTGAGCAGTGACAATTGCTGCCTCCTTTGCTGTATGAAAATTAATTACCATACCTTGCAATTTCTCTGCTGAAATGATCCTGTCCTGAAGCCCACAGCAGAGACTTGGAGCATCAAGTTTTATTTGGGATGCTACAATGACCAAAGCTCACTGTTTGCACCCTCCAACTCAAGGAATGTTTGGACCTTAAAGCTTAACTATAAGCTCTTACTTCAGTCACTGAGCTTCAGTTGTGAGGATCAAGGTCACACAGCACAGATATGCCAGAAGACAAAAAAGGAATCCTGCACCTCCCTGTAGCTGCTCAGCCCTATAAAATACAGCTAAAATAACTGATTTGGTAAACTCACTTCCAGTTATTCCACGTGTCTAATCCATACAGTTTGGTTTTGATTAGGAAATAAAAAAATACATATAACTGCAATACTACTTCAGGAAAATTTGTTCACGGGCATCCAACAAAGCTGAATTTTCTCTAGTGGAGAAGTCACTCAACGCTGATTTTCAACATCTCTGCAATGCTGTCTTCTGTCACTGCTAAAAGGAGGATAAACTCATAGCCTGTGGGAAGCATTCTGTCTTTCTACAGCAAAGGAAACACACGTTTTTATTTGGGTTATGTTTTTGCTGTCCCAGAGTGGCAAACAGGCTCCTTGCTAGCATTGCTCAAGGCTAAATCCCTGATATTAAGACCTGTAACAGCGTTCATTGGGCCAGCCAAAACATCTCCAAGAGACACTAAACACTATTGGATTTTCCAGAGGAGGTTTTCAGGACAAGTTGCATGAGAACACTAACATAGAGAAATGCTCAGAAAAACACTTCTAAAATTCTAGGAACAACCCAAAACTTACAAGGATGGATCTCTCTACAAGTCAGCATGCCTGGAAACACAGGAGAATATGGCACTTACAGCAGGAAAACCAAACCAAACTCAAGTAACAAAACTAACTCAAGGAAATGAGGGGTTTAAGAAGGTACAGCAGAGAAGGAAAGAGATGAGAACCTGAAAAGCTTCTGAAATTAGCCAGCTGAGCTTATCAGTTTTCCCCTAGTTAACCACAACTTACTCCAGAAGAAGAATTAAAGGCCCCACAGGAAATTACACCATACTAAACTACAGCACTCTAAATTCATGCCTTGTTCTGAGATAGCTTCCTTGTATAGACCTGTTGTGGTTCCAGAATTCAACTACTAAATGAGGAAGAGCTTGTGTTTTCTACTTCAGGGCAATGGACGTGGACATAGTGTCTCTTTGCGAGCCCTGCAGGCAGCCAAAGCAGAAATGACAGGTAGTGAATTCTTGAGCCATCAACCCAGGGACGCCCCCCCCNACACAACATGCTTGCACAAGCATGTCCTTTACAGCCTGGAAAGCACTCTAAGTACATGACATGAGATACTTCAAAGCACATGATAAGGCAACACTACTTCAGCTGTTTCTGAAATAATTTCCAAAAAGTCCTCTTTGCTCTCCCAAACCACCTGAAAACATAATCTCTGTAACTAGATTCCCTCAGCCTGCCTGTAGCTGAGTGGCTGGGGTGGAGGTATGGTCACAGACTCGATTTTCAGTGACCCAAGGTAAAAATGCTGAACCGATTCATCCAGATCCTGCACTACCTCAGGCGGGGCTGTTAACATGCACGATTCCTTCCCATCACCATAGTAACAAGCACGTACATTTTAAGGTGCATATGGGGGCTCTTCTAGAGGATGTGTCAAGTTGAATGCAGCTAAGACAATACAAGAGTATTTTAAGCTAGACTCGTTCAGTACAAATAAAGAAAGGATGAAAATGCTGTGCTAGAGATGATCATGAGACTGTTTAAGCAGTGGCTAAGCATCCAGTAAAAAGTCTTCTGGAGGCTGTAAGAAGTAGATGATGAAGTGAGGTTCAATCAGGACCTTTATGGGCCTTAATGCATAAAAAGAGCTGTGTAATAACACCCTGGTTTTAAAGGCAGCCCAAATGTTTCAGGAACCACAAAGCAGAGCAGAGTAAAAAATGTTAAGGACCTAAGAATTACCAAAGAGAGATAGAAAAAACAAGGATCTAATTAGAAAAATGTATTTACTGATTAAGAAAAGGCAAAGCTGGCATTTGTGTTTCAATGAGAGCTGCAAGTACTTTGAACCTACCTGCCTGAATTATGTAGGATACTCAAGTGACACCACAGAAACCTGGGCTTAACAGGTGGCTCCACAGCAAATATGCCCATACATTTCAACAGCCTAACTGGCACTCTGGAACTAGCAGAACTTCTCATGACTAATGTCACTATTGCCTTAAAAGAACCAAACCTAAAGCAAGCTGCACATAAAGAAATGCATTACTTCCTCAGCTGCTCACACTCCCAGAGCTGAAACCTGCAGAGGAAAGACTAAAACCAGACTCTGCTGCAAGAACAAACGCATACAGGACCCTGTAACAAACCTGTCAGCGCTTTGCTTTTCTTAGCAGTGTTAGCCTGTACAGAATTGTAACACTTGCTACAACGCAGCTTTCAATCATACAGCACCACCTGTGAGTGGTCAGGAGGTGTAGTCCTCCTTGCTGGCACCAGGTGAGCAGCAAATCAGGCGATGGGCTGAAAAAAAGTGGGCATTGCCCAGTACTGATGGTTTGAGAGGAGGGCCCAGGCAGCCTGACTATATTCCTTACTCTTATTCATACCTCCTGGTTGCAAGGATTTGATTATTGGTTCTTAAGAAGTTCAGTTTACAACTTTCCATTCCCTTGGCAAACTCTTTATGTGCCACTGCTACCAGCAATCAGAATTTCTCCTACAGGCTTTTGAGGTTTTTCTTTGGATTGTTTTTGGTGGTTTTTTTTTTTTTTTTTGNTGGGGGTTTTCTTTTGGTGATTTGTGTGTGTGTGGTTTTGGGGGTTTTCTTTTGGTGATTTGTGTGTGTGTGGTTTTTCTTTACATCGTGCAAAATTAAAGAGACAGCAATCTCAACTTTTTTTGCATAGTATCAACAGTACAAGAAATACAAATGAGACAGATAATTGTCCTCTGAAGAGGGCACAAAAATATCTGTCCTAAGTCTAGAAAACTTCCAATCTACTTTTGGTGCTAAAGGAAGGAAAGAGGAGTGATTAACAACAGTACCTAGTGCTTAAACCCCCACTTTTGGTACATATGGGCAGCCACTTACGTAGGTAAAAAAAACCCATAATCCTGCGCCAAGATTTCCTATTTTAGATGCACAGACCTCAGCTCTCAATCCTGATTTAGCTCCTTTACATGTTTCAGAAATGTGCCCCTGTTCAAGGCTCAACATGTACTGGCCTCAACCAAGGTGTTCACATTAAGTCATGATGCACTGGGATCCAGAGCAAGCAGTACCTATGGCGCCTAAGGCTTCACCCATGCCTGAGAGGCTGAAAAGTTTTTAGGGAACTACAAAAAGACTTCTAGATCAGGGCAAATTATGCACTCCCACCTTTCACTACCCTTCCTTAATCCCTTCAAAAGGTTAAAGAGGGAGACATCACTTCTGCCCTCCAGGTTTATACCACTTCACCAAAACACTTCTGCACAACCGAAAGAAATTACCAGCAGGAATCCTGACTAGAGTTCCATCTTACCAGGCCTGGGCTTATTTAGGGAAAGCAGGCAGCATCGGTCATCATTTTTAATAAACCTGACACAAGTTTTCAACAATTACTTATTTTATTAATGAAATTCTTGGTGCTCCTTGTTGCTACCCTTGTTTATTTACAGCATTTGACTTCACTGTAACTGAAATAAATCAGTTTCATTTTTGCTTGGACAAATTACAGCTAGTGTTGCAACAAGTCAAAGTAAAAGGGTAATTGTCAACAGCTGTCAGCTCATCCTGGGGAAGACCTTTTTCCCTGGTACTGGTCTTCTGGAGCTGTACTTTAAAGAAAGAAAGAAAAAAAAAAGGTAACTCCTAGACTTCAACACCACCTGCTCTCAAGCTACTCATCAGCTCAGAGAATTTCTTTGGGGCTTCCGAGGAGGTGAGTGTTTGACTTCCTGTTGCAGGAGTTTGGATCACAAGACTTCCTCATTCCTCACCTAACTACAATACCACAAACACCAACAACCTACATTTTCAAATGCAAAAATGGACATATCGGAACAACCTACATTTTCAAATGCAAAAATGGACACATTGGAAAAGAAAAATTAAGAGAAAGTGGGAAGAGAGACAAGACAGAGGAGAGAAGGGAGTGACAGAAGAGATCTTTACAACCTCGTTATTAAGATGGTTTAGATGTTTCAGCAGTGTGTACACATCTGGGGAATTCTTGTGTAGTGTACACACGAAAAGTATTTTCCTCTGAAGTTTGGTATTGGGCAGCAATGGAGAGTGAAGCACAATTAAGTGCTGTCTATGGCTGATTTTCCCCGTTTGAAGTATTTACACATGATGGTGAGTTCTTAGAAGAAAAATGCTTGTGATCCCCCTTGCCTATACAAACGCATCTATCATATTTAGATTTTCCTTTTCTTGTTGTTATTATCATTTATTCCCCACTTCATCTGGAGCACTGGGAGTTAGGGCCTGCAACTGTATAGGAAGTCAGTTATTATTTAATCAGAGACACATTTATAAACAATTTTAGTACTCAAAGCACTTAAATGCCTTTTTTTTTTTTTTGGTCCCTGAGTATACACAAAGATTTCTTGGTACTTTGGTTTTGGTTTTTGTTGTTTTTTTTTTTTTCCTCTTAAATGTATTTTCTTGTCATATGTAGGAGAAAAACACTCAACACAAACTGGTATCCCAGATAACGGCATGAACATTAAGTAAAAGATAAGCTTGAAAAGATGTGAAAACATATGCACTCAAAATGTCTGCTTACTTCCTGCAAGGAAGTGTTGTTCAAGACCACCACAGTCTTAGAGACAGCTTTCCTGCATGGATATTTTTCAAGCAGGAGAGACACCACACTTATCTTTGTGCCATAAACCATGTTACCACACACAACATGATACCACCTCATGCATGAGAAAAACCACAGGCAGTACTGCCAGCCAATGGATTTTACTAGATCCTAGTCCCAAGCACCAGCAAAAATAAAATAAATAAAATCTTCTCTTACTGAGCACAGGAAAATAACCACAACAAAAGTAAGGATTGCTATTGTCTTAATTCTAGAAATATATGGTAATACAGCAAACCAAAAGAGCATCCAACCCCTTGCTTCCCTCAACAAACAAGCATTGCTGAAGATTTTTTCGGCTGAATACCACGACTGGTTAGACACACCTAATAAATCATCTGAAAGCATAAAAAACCACTGCCAATATGTTTACAGCTTCTTGAATTTCATTTGGAATATTTTTAGAATATTAGTAGCCAGCAATTAAGTAAGTACTTCACAATTACGAGTGCTTTCAGTAAGAGGAGTACATATTTTCAAGGGGTAGATATAGGAATAAGTTTTAGATTTTCAGGGGCCATTTATTTTTCAGTTTATGATCAGTTCCAGCCATTCAGTAACTGTGCTACTTAAAATTTGCTTGCTTAAATGTTGTTGCACACAAGAGACAAAAAAGACAAAGACAGTTCCATTCCATTATACCACATATATACGTATTCCAAACAGAAACTGGGATCCTTAACAACATGGCAGCTCCCAGCTGCCTTTCAGATTCCGTTAAGGAAATTGCCACATGTTCCAATTGAGAAAAAAGAGGGAGAAAGCAAACATTAGAACATCATCGTTTAAGACAACAAATATTCTATGCTGCAGCACAGCTACTTTTTCTGAATCAGGGCAGTAACCCTTCACCCCCCCNTTGTCTCCTTTTAAAACATGTGTCAATATTCTGAAAAGTATTTTTTTTTTTGTTTCTGATATCCCATAAAGTCATCAATAATGCAAATACACACCAAAATGGGCAAGCAACAAAAGCGCCAGTGTTTAAATAAAAGCCACCAGGAATGCCCTCAGCTTTAATCCTACGATTTCTGATCAGATCAGGCTATACCCCAAGCTTTAATCCTATGATTTTTGATCCTATCAGGATATATTCCTTTCAAGAAATGTCTCTCCGTTTGAAACATATCCTAACATCCTTAATGCCACACTTCAAGACCCTTAAATTTTAAATGAACAGACAAGAAAAACAGTAATCAATGTTTAATTCTAATATTATTGCTGGCTCCAGTTATGCTGAAGCATCGAGAAAGCATTTTTCTGCAGGATCTCAGTCATCAAGGAATGTTGCTAAGGTGAATATTACCAAAAAATACAAATAAAAGAAAATAAATTAACAAAAACCTCCTGACTACCAGATTACACAACATGCAAATTCAGTTTCACCTTCAAAATAGTGTCACATAAGTTAAGCCAAAGCCACAGAAGCAGTTGATAAACCTCCCCACGACTCTCTAGAGAACCATTCCCCCAAATAAAAATTTATCAGAACTACGATTTTGTAATCATCAACTGGTCCAGAAGATACTTTTCTTAAAAAAAAAAACCAAAAACAAACAAACAAAACACCAAACTGACTTCTTTCCACAAATTCCTTATATTAAGGAATGAAGAATTCTAAAGTCTATCTATGGTCTGCATAGCAGAAGGAAAAAAAACAGCCTGCTGATCAATGTTAAAAGTCTCCCACAACTAATAAAACCAAACTGGTTGGCTGTACTTTCTGTGATATGATTTCATGCTCCTCCTTTCAGTATTTTCTCTTTTAATACAAGGAGAGCTGAAGCATAAACAAAGCATAAACAGTATTTTCATCAATAAGACATGAACCCATTCAGTAAGCATTTTATTTTAAATCTTTAGTCCAGCTTTATTTTTTTCAAATCAACATTTGAGGATGCTAACAACATCTTAATCTAGAGGCTGTTAAGCACACAGAATTAGCATACACCCGAAGTTTCTTCCATTTATAATCCCTTGAATTAAATTATCTAGGAAAATGAGTCCAAGACTACCTGTATTTATGTTTCAAGACAATTAGCATACAATAGCCTGAATCTGTAAAAACCAGAATATGTAAAAACAACTCTGTATAGAATTCAAGAGCACCAGCATTCCCTGAAAAGAGGCCACCTGCAATATAGAGGGAAGTAAACAAGCCAAGGAAGCAGTGCTCCTACTTTTCAATAGCAGCAACTCAGACTCCATCTTAAGCCTGTCATCATTCATCCCTACTGAATGGGGACTACTGAATGTCACAACGATTCTGCTTTACCCAACACTGAGATTCAGTAGCACTTCTGGATAGTCACAAAATCTGCCACCAAAGCAGGAACCGGGCTCAGTGCTCGCTGACCTGCCTGCTTTGACATTATGTTGAGCTGCATGTACAGCGAACTGACCCCCGAGTCCACAAATGCAACTGATTCCCTCATTTAAAAACTGACAGCATTTGCGAATGCCGCATCCTGTTCATGCTGACCACACTAACTGCAACACACCACTCAGGGAGACAGAAGGATGAAATTATCTGGAGGCACAGAAATACTCTCATCTAACTAATACCTAAATGACAAATGCAGGAACTTCATTACAATGCCAAAAATCACCAACCAAGATTCATCTGCGGCAAACAGTTTTTTTTTAAAGACTGCTTTCCATATGTTGATGACTGACAAGAAACCTGGTAGTCCTCAATGCAGCTTTTTAATTAATCTTTCCCCCCACCACTGGGAATTGAACACTGCTCATTGAAGTCAAACTCTACAGACACTACAAATATTTGTTTCTTACTCCATAAAATTAAGTTTTATAGATGAAAAATAACCTTCAATCTCCGGAACATTCCTGATAGCCACAATGACACAAAATGCATTGCAAAGTACCCGTATTCACCCTTATATGCCAAGAGATTTGTTAATGAACTCAAGGCCATTGATGACATCAATTACACCAAAAAACAGAGTGAACTTTTAATACACGATGAATTCCAATTTGTAGATCTCCCCTATTTTCACACAGGGTTTATTTGGGATTTCAATCCCATTTCCCAGTCATTGGAAATGACGTGCTTGTGCTCTGTGCAAAATCAACCAAAGAGAAACAACAATCCTGGCCTCACCAGAAATGCAGCTAAAAAAGCAAGTGAAACTGGAAAGAGAAATATATTTTTTTCTTTTTTTCCCTCCTGACATTCTAACAACTCAAGTTTTTAAAAAAAAAAAAAGAAAAAAAAAGAAAGAATTTGTGTTCTTTGAGAAAAAGCATTTGTAGTGCTTCATACGGTTAGACACATTTAGCTCTAAACCAGCAGCGAATTAACTCAAACCCAATGCTGTAGGTGAGCTTTTTCTTTCTCATTTTAAGTAAAGATTACTAATTCTCTTGGATTGCACTAACAACAAAGCCTCCTCCACTCCATAAATGTATAATTATTACCTTAGTGTAATTTGTTAAGGTAATGAAACAGTGTATTCAAGAGCCCTGAACATCACCCTCTTAATACTAGCAACCACAAAACAGTTACCTCAAGCAAATACGTTGCCTGCTTCAGGGATCATTCATCACTAAGTTTCATTCACATTTTTTTTTTTGGAAGGTTTCAAAAATATTTAAAATCAGAGTTAGCACACTGACCTCTAAACAGTTTATGCTGTATTAAAAATATCTGTGTTATTCTGCTATTTCAGATGTCTCTTCAGACACGACATAGGTTAAGGAGAAATGGCGATAGCTGATCTACCATAAAATTCTGAAAGCAGGCAAAAATGAACTGCACTGCTGCTTTCTATCCATTCAGCTGCCTTCACTGTTACCTGCATTTTATAACAGGCAACATTTCAGGATGTCTCATTCAACACGACCGACTTCTTCCTTCTACACTATATTGGTATCTTGTCTATGTAAGCCAGTATTGTTCAATAAAATGAAAATCACTCAAAATGGATTAACTTACTGCCTTGGAAACGCGTTCTTAATAATTAAATTTTCAGCCTTTTATTTTTTTGCCTCTGCATTTCTGCAGGGGGAAAAAAATATTCCACCGTTTTGTGAATAAAACTCTTCCCTGCTTACATGTTAAAGAGACACAGCGAGGAGGTGCTTCTGAACGAAAGCTGCTTTACAGGAAAGGGACAAACACAAGCCATAAAAACCACTCTC
>VWZE01008605.1:92814-108612 GCA_013396675.1 Eubucco bourcierii
GGGGGGGGGGTTGGACTGGATGATCTCTGCAGTTTTCTTCCAACCCCTAGCATTGGTTCTGATTCTGTGAAAGAAGTGCTCAGGGTGGCTGTGGAGTGGAGTAGGACTGCAGTAGAATTAGAGGATGTGTTAGGTGAGGTTAGGTTGCGTAATTATGATCAGCCTGGCATTCACTTCTTAAAATCCATAATTGGATCAGTGGAAGTTAAGTAATGCCATCCAGATTAGTCAGGCAGGGCAGAACTTAAGCAACCTATTCTTTGTTGAGGTTTTAATTAGTAAATATGAAAGTTTTGAACTCTGCTTCCACAAACCACAGTGGCGCTTACAGTTATGTCCAGAAGCTCATAGTGAATCTACCCAAAACTGGAGGCAGGATGCATGTTCTGCTGTTTTGAAGAATAAAATTATTAGAGGTCACCTGGGAATTTCTTTTGCAAAAGCTTTCATTCAGAGTCCTAGTGTGAGTTAAACACTGGGTGGTCATTAGACACATCTTAATAAGGATTTAGCTGAAGTGAGCTGATTAAATCTCTGTTAGCATTTCAGCAAAGTCAGATTTTGTTAAGTTTTAACCAAGCAGTTACTGCAAGCAGGGTAACAAAAGTTGTTTCTTCTACTTGATGCTACTGTCTAGAAAAATGTTTTCCTGCAAGATACAGAGCCATGTTAGAATCAAAGCTGTACCCATTCCAATGCATTCTGGAAGCCTCTTCAGAAGGCTTGAGAAAGGGCCCAGTGCCACCTGCATGAGATTCAACAAGTCCAAGTGCAAGGTCCTGTAACTGGGTCAGACAAGCCACAGACACAACTCCAGGATGAGTGCAGAGTGGGTTGAGAGCAGCTCTGAAGAAAGAGACTTGGAGGTGTTGAGTGCTGAGAAGTTCCTCAGGAGCCAGCAGTGCCTTCATGCAGCACAGCAGGCAGCTGTGTGCAGGGCTGCAGCCAGAGGAGTGTGGGCAGCAGGGCAGGAGAGGGGATTCTGCCCTTTGGCTCTGCTCTGCTCAGACCTCACCTCCAATCCTGCCTCCAGTGCTGATGTCCCCAGCAGAAGGACACAGAGCTGATGGAGTTGGTCCAGAGGAGGCCACAAAGATGATCCAAGGGCTGAAACAGTTCTGCTGTGAGAACAGGCTGAGGGAACTAACTGAGGGTATTCAGCCTGGAGAAGAGAAGACTCCAGGGGGACCTTAGAGCTGCATTCCAATAGCTGAAGGGATTCTGCAGGAAGGCTGCAGAGAGACTTTTCATCAGGGTGTCTAGAGACAGGCCAAGGGGGAATGGTTTGAAGCTGAGGCAGAGCAGGCTTAGACTGGAGCTGAGGAAGAAGTTCTTCAGTGTGAGGGTGGTGAGATTCTGGCACAGGCTGCCCAGGGAGGCTGTGGCTGTCTCCTACCTGGGAGTGTTGAAAGGCAGGCTGATGAGGCCTTGGACAGCAGAATCTAGCTGAAAAGTGTCCCTGCCCATGGTGGGGAGGTTGGAGCAGATGAGCTCTGAGGTGCCTCCCAACATAAGGCATTCTAGGATTCTAACAGAGGTAGATCTCACTCCTCAGAAGGTCAGTGTTCCATAAATTATTCCAATTCCTGATATGTAATAACACAGAACTATTTATGCTGGCTAGAGAAATGGCAGCTCCTGCTGTTGCATACTGGAAAAATGGAGGCTCAGGTGGGAGGATGGAGGGGAGACCTCATGTACCTTTGATGTAGCTGACATGCACAGCTATTGCAGTGGGGATCTGTGGGATCAGTTGTTCAGTAACTTTGTTCTGTCCTTTTTGGGCATGTTATGGGATAAGCACGTTTGGGTTTTGGGGATACCTTACACACCTTATGGCCAGCTGGAGCAGCACTACCACTGAAAGAAGCAGCCTCACCTTCCTCCTACTCAGCTCCCTTCCTTCTCTTGCACTTTAGGTGGCCCAAATGCTTGTATGCTGAGCAATGAACTGCACTGGGAAATTCACCCAGGTTAAAAACTAGTTGTGTGAAATAAAAGCTGATTAATCTTTCAGTAGTTCCAGGTAATGATGCAAGTAGACAACCACTTGTGCCCTCTCAAGAATGGATGACATGAAGGGGCAAGCAAGGAAATGTGGCAGTGCAAAAAAAACTCTTTATGGAGGCAGTGGCAATTTGGGCCAAGCTGAAGTGTGGCTTGGTAAAGTACTACAACATTTGAGTAAACAAAAGGAGGAAGACAGGCAATGAGAGTACACGGAAAATGACTGCAGGCTCATTTAGGAACAGGTTCTTTACTGTGAGGGTGCTGCGACTCTGCAACAGGTTGCCCAGGGGAGGTGATTGAGGCTCTGTCTCTGGAGATACTCAAGGTCAGGCTTAGCAAGGCTCTGTGCTGATCTAGTGGAGGCTGTCCCTGCTGACTGCAAAAGGGGTTGGAGTAGATGACCTTTGCAGGTCCCTTCCAACCCAGACCATTCTATGACTTGCTTGCTAATGGTGATGTTAAGAACCAACTATTCTGTGAAGAGCATGGATTTTTTTTTTCCCTTAAATCTCATTCTGACTGTAATGTGGTTTTCTTTCTTTTTGGACTTTTTGGCCTATTATTATCAACAGTCACCTAGAAAATCAGACCCCAGGATCCTTCAAAGGGAAAGTCCCAAATAGATTGAGAAATGACAGTGGTGCCTGCCGAGCAGCAAGCGGGGCCAGATTCGTTGCAGTCCTTTCAGTCTATACAAAACAGGAACTGGAGACACTTTTCTGTTCCATATGCAGAAATGTGTTGTCTGGGGGAAACTCTGCTGAGCACACAACGACCTGTCAGCAGTTCTGCTTCTCCTTCTAGGCCTGCCACCCCTGTGGGCTGTGATCTTTGGCAATCCATGTGGCGGGACCTAAGGAGAGCTTGCAATGCCCTTGAAGGGATTTCAGCTGAGAGGCTGTGGTCACTTCCCATGCATCTTAATACATTTCAAGAGCATGATTTGGAGTCTGGTTTCAACCTAACACTGCAGGGAGGCAAAGGAAACCTGGTCCCTTTGCAATGAAGCAAACAAGGAGCATCAACACGACCATTATTAAATGCTCAGTTGTGAGGAAGTTGGTTCCTGCATTGTTCAGCTTCTGTGGGACGCTGGTTCTTGCTCTGCTCTGATTTCTCTCACGTCTAGAAATCAGAAAGGAAACACCTATTATGGTTTTTTTAAAGGTGTCTCAGAGTTTCCAGCAGATACATGACTCTCTCAAACTTCCATTCCAACAGAAGCAGAAAAGAATCAGGAAAGGATGCACAAGGTCTGAACTGGGTGAGGGGATTGAGTGCACTCTCAGCAAGTTTGCAGCTAACACTAAATTGGACAGCAGTGTTGATCTGCTGGAGGAAGGCTCTGCAGAGAGATCTGGAAAGGTTAAATCCATGGGCTGAAGTCAGTGGAATGTAGTTTAACAAGACCAAGTGCTGGGTCCTGCACTTGTCACAACAACCCCAAGCAACGCTGCAGACTTGGGGCAGAATGGCTGGAAAGCAACCCGGTGGAAAAGGATCTGGGGGTACTGGTGGGCAATGGCTGAACATCAGCAGTGTGCCCAGGTGGCCAAGAAAGCCACCAGCATCCTGGCCTGGACCATCCAGTGTGTTCAGCAGGAGTAGGGCAGTGATGGTGCCCCTGTACTGGGCCCTGGTGAGGCCGCAGCTTGAGTGTTGGGTTCAGTTCCAGGCACCACAGGACAGGAAAGACATTGAGGTGCAGGAGGATGTCCAGGGAAGACCAATGAAGCTGCTGAGGGGTTTGGAGGGCATCATACAAGGAGTATCTGAGGAAGCTGGGAGTGTTTTGTCTGGAGAAGAGAAGGCTGAGGGGAGATCTTTTTGCTGTCTACAGCTACCTGAAAGGAGGTTGGAGTGAGGCTGCTGTAGGTCTCTTCTCCCAAGTAACCAGTGATAGGATGAGGGGAAATAAGTTGGCGTTGTACCAGGGGAGGTTTAGATTGGACAGGAGGAAAAACTTCTTCACTGAGAGAGTGGTGAGGGGTTGAAACAGGATGCCCAGGGAGGTGGTGGAGTCACCATCCCTGGAGATGTTGAAGCTGTAGCTGTGGTGCTTCAGGACATGCTTTGGTGGTCATGGTAGTTGGATTATGGTTGGACTCAATGATCTTAAAGGTCTTTTGCAGGCTCAGTGATTGTGTGATTGTATGACTGGAGAGTTAGCTCAAGACCATAGGAACTAGACTGTGCTGTAGCAGGCTTGTGAAGAGAGAGCTTGCCTTGCACCACTTCAGGCACCCACTTACTCCAGTCTTCATCTGCCGTGCTCAGGGTTGGTATCTCATTGAAATAATTTCATTTGAAAGGATATTAAACCCTGACACTTCCTGCGGTGTGCTGCTTTCTTTCCCTACAAATGGGCAAGCACCACGAACCAGTGTGACAACTAAACTGCCTTTGCCATTATTTCTGGGAGCCACACAGAGCTGTGCTAAATGAACAAACTAAATTAATTTGTTATGTGGGCTTGCTGCCTCCTGGAGAAAAGCTTTGA
This sequence comes from Eubucco bourcierii, assembly GCA_013396675.1. Classification (NCBI taxonomy): domain Eukaryota; kingdom Metazoa; phylum Chordata; class Aves; order Piciformes; family Ramphastidae; genus Eubucco; species Eubucco bourcierii. The sequence goes on from VWZE01008605.1 coordinate 97,325, forward strand.
CTCGAGGAAGGAGAATCAAAATTTAAAGCAGCATTACAAAGTAATTTAAAATACAAGCATCCAGTACAGAGGGTTTGGGGGGTTTTGGGGGGTATTTATACTGCATGTTTATTTTTAGAATCATAGAATCATAGAATGGTAAGGTTGGAAGGGACCTCAAGGATCATCTAGTTCCAACCCCCTGCCATAGGCAGGGACACCTCCCACTAGTACAGGTTACTCAAGGCCTCATCCAACCTGGCCTTGAACACCTCCAGGGAGGGAGCAGCCACAACCTCCCTGGGCAACCTGTGCCAGTGCCTCACCACCCTCACTGGAAAGAACTTCCTCCTAACATCCAGTCTAAATCTCCCCTCTGCCAGTTTAAACCCATTGCCCCTTGTCCTGTCATTGCAGGACCTTGTAAATAATCCTTCCCCAGCCTTCCTGTAGGCCCCCTTCAGATACTGGAAGGCTACTATCAGGTCCCCTCGAAGCCTTCTCTTCTCCAGGCTGAAGAGCCCCAACTCCCTCAGCCTGTCCTCATAGGAGAGCTGCTCCAGCCCTCTGATCATCTTTGTGGCCCTCCTCTGGACCCGCTCCAACACTTCCATGTCCTTCCTGTGCTGAGGGCTCCAGAACTGCGCACAGTACTCCAGGTGGGGTCTTTTCTCATTCTTTACTTTGAAGCAAATTAATCTTTTTATTAAAAAAGCCCCCAACCAGACAACTTTCTTTCTTCTCAAGCAATGGAGATTCTGAATATTGTTTTCGAGTTGTGGTGTGTTTTCAACCTGGGCTAGTTTTTATTCCACTTGCCTAACAGGATTTTTTCTTTTGCCCAAGAAGGTCTTAAAGCAATCACAGACTTGTCAGGATTGGAAGGGACCTCAAAGATCATCTAGTTCTAACGACCCCTGCCATGGGCTGGGACACTTTCCACTAGATCAGGTTGCCCAGATCCACATCCACCCTGGCCTTAAAGACAGTGACCTGTACTAGTGGGAGATGTCCCTGCCTATGGCAGGGGGTTGGAACTAGATGATCTTTGAGGTCCCTTCCAACCTTACCATTCTATGATTCTATGATTCTATGACTTCCAGGTCCAAGTCCTCTTGCACGCTTCCCCAATTCAAGCTCGTTATGTGTAACCCTAGAAACTCACAGCTTCTACTCATCAGCACCCAGACTAAGATAAAAAACTGTCTGGTGGTCAGGCCCAAGAGGTGGTGGTGAGTGGAGTTAAGTCTGGCTGATGCCCAGTCACCAGTGGTGTCCCCCAAGGTTCAGTACAGAGGCCTGTCCCCTTTAATATCTTTATCAATGGTTTGGATGAGGGCATTGAGGCACCCTCAGCAAATCTGCAGATGACCCTAATCTAGGTGGTTGTGCTGATCTGCTAGAGGACAGGGAGGCTTTGCAGCAGGACCTGGGTGGGTTAGACCCATGGGCCAAGGCTCATTGTATGGAGTTCGACAAGGCCAAGTGTCAGGTCCTGCAACTGGCTCACAACAACTGTGGGGTAAACTACAGACCTGGGCATGTGTGGTTGGAAAGCTTGACTTGGAGGGGGACCTGGGGGTGTTATTTGTTAGTCAACTGAATGTGAGCCAGCAGTGCCCAGGTGGTTGAGCAGGCCAATGGCATCCTGGCTTATGTCAGAAACAGTATGAGTGGCAGTGACAGGAGGTGGTCACCCCCCTGTGCTCAGCACTGCTGAGGCCACATCTCAACTGTTGTGCAGGACATTGAGGGGCTGGAGCACCTGGGCTGTGAGGAGGGGCTAAGGGAGCTGGGGGTGTTCAGGCTGGAGAAGAGGAGGCTAAGGAGAGACCTCATTGCTCTGTACAGCTCCCTGAAGGGAAGTTGGAGTGTGAAGGGGGCAGCCTCTGCTCCTTGGTGGCAAGGGACAGGAGCAGAGGAAATGGTTTCAAGATCTGCTGGGGGAGGTTCAGGCTGGATGCTAGAAAATATTTCTTCCTATAGTGGGTTCTCAAACATTGGAATGGTCTACCCAGGGCAGTGCTGGAGTCACTGACTCTGGAGGTGTTTAAGCAGCCTGTGAAAGTGGTGCTTAGGGATGCGGCTTAGTGTTGACCCTTCAGTGCTGGGTTAAGGATTGGACCAGATGACCTTGGAGGTTTCTTCCAATCAGATGTTTTCCGTGATTCTCTGATTCTCTATCTCTGGTTTAGTGACTACCTAGACTAGTCCTTCAACTTTCAGATGGCTAAACAGCCCTTATTTAGGAGCCTTTTCTAGACTCCCAAAACTGACCAGTCTAGCAAACTGCTGTAATACTGTAGGGTGGCTCAGATCCTGACTCTGATGTCTCTCAGCTGAGGTCCTTGAAGGTACTTGAACATGTCCAGAGAAGGGCAACGAGGCTGGGGAGAGGCCTCGAGCACAAGCCCTATGAAGAGAGGCTGAGGGAGCTGGGATTGTTTAGCCTGGAGAAGAGGAGGCTCAGGGGGAACCTTCTTACTGTCTACGACTACCTGAAGGGTGGGTGTAACCAGGAGGAGGTTGCTTTCTTCTCTCAGGCAACCAGCACCAGAACAAGAGGACACAGTCTCAAGCTGTGCCAGGGGAAGTTTAGGCTGGAGGTGAGGAGAAAATTCTTCAGTGAGAGAGTCATTGGCTACTGGAATGGGCTGCCCAGGGAGGTGGTGGAGTCACCATCCCTGGAGGTATTCAAGGCGGGTTTGGCCGTGGCACTTGGTGCCATGGTCTAGTCTTGAGGTCTGTGATAATGGGTTGGACTTGATGATCTTTGAGGTCTCTTCCAACCTTGGTGATACTGTGATACTTATTAGCAGTGTTTATGAGGAACCCTGTGGCACTCTGTGCCCGAGCTGAGCGGAGCTGGGTGAGCACAGCCCCCCCTTACATAACATCAATAAACATTTCACGGCGTTATAAACTCTCCTGCTGTGAAGCAGAAGCCACCCACCAACTGCCTGATTTTAGGAAGAGCCCTCTCCATTACATAAGTGTTCAGTATGGGGGTTTCTTGCACCTGCCTCTGAAGCATCTGGTACTTGTCACCTTCAAAACCAGGATTCTAGACTCGATGGACAACTGATCTGAGCCAACCTGGCAATTTTTTACGTAACCAAAGGCTCTCTGTGCCAGGAGGACGTGTCGCAGTCCTTCCTGAGGTGGTTCCAAGGGCTAGCTAAAAATCCGTGCTGTATGTTCTGAATTAAAAGTGCATTTTTTAGCTGCTTGATAGGAGGTAATATTGTAGGAATCTCTGTATAAATGTGCAGAGGAGTGGGACTGTTTTCATGTGTGTGGCTGTGGGTGACTGTTAAGCACATTTCTGTTCATGAAGATGCAATGAATTGCTCGTAGAGAAAGTGGGAGGGCAATTACATAAGCTGGAGCTATCCAGGATATCTTTAACTCATTCTCATGTGCTTTGTGCATTTTGCCTTTGCAGAAAGGACAGAGCAGGTGTAGCTATTTAACGTCGGCCCCATCTCACCCTAGATTCATCTCCTCCTGACAATGTGTGGAGCTGCTGTGGGTTTCTGATTCACGAGTGGATCACACAGATGCTACCAAAGTCCTTGTGCAAGGATTTACACCAGAGATCTGGATCGGGGCATTTTATCATTTATGGCAAGACGACTTTTGGCTATTGAAATAACATACAATAGATTTGTGGATTTGTGGATTCATAGATTGATAGAATGGTTTGGGTTGGAAGGGACCTTAAAGATTATCCAGTTCCAGCCCTCTGCCATAGGCACAGACACCTTTCACTACACTGGGTTTCTCAAGGCCTCATCCAGCCTGGTCTTGAACAACTCCAGGAAGGAGGCAACCACAACCTCCTGGGCAGTCCACTCCAGTGTCTCACCACTCTTACTGTAAAGAGTTTTCCCCTAATCTCCAGTCTAAATCTCCCCTCCTTGAGCTTCAATCCATTCCCTGTTGTCCTATCACTGCAAGCTTCAATCCATTTCCTGTTGTCCTGTCACTGCAAGCTTCAATCCATTCCCTGTTGTCCTATCACTGCAAGCTTCAATCCATTTCCTGTTGTCCTGTCACTGCAAGCTTCAATCCATTCCCTGTTATCCTGTCACTGCAAGCTTCAATCCATTCCCTGTTGTTCTATCACTGGAAGCTTCAATCCATTTCCTGTTGTCCTGTCACTGGAAGCTTCAATCCATTCCCTGTTGTCCTGTCACTGCAAGCTTCAATCCATTCCCTGTTATCCTGTCACTGCAAGCTTCAATCCATTCCCTGTTATCCTGTCACTGCAAGCTTCAATCCATTCCCTGTTGTTCTATCACTGGAAGCTTCAATCCATTTCCTGTTGTCCTGTCACTGGAAGCTTCAATCCATTCCCTGTTGTCCTGTCACTGCAAGCTTCAATCCATTCCCTGTTGTCCTATCACTGCAAGCTTCAATCCATTTCCTGTTGTCCTGTCACTGCAAGCTTCAATCCATTCCCTGTTGTCCTGTCACTGCAAGCCCTTGTAACAGTCCCTCCCTCTGATTTCAAAGCAATCTTCAAATCACAGAGAGGAAACTCATTGTTTTTCATGAGGCTCTGGGATGGTAAAGGGTCATCTTTAAATCAAAGTATTTTCTCTCTATCCCATGTTTAAATCTCACTGATATTTCTGAGGATTAAGCACATAGGATCACAGACTCACAGAAATCTGGTTGAAAGAGACCTCCAAGCTCGTCCAGTCCAACCCTTGACCCAGCACTGAAAGGTCAATATTAAACCATGTCCCTAAGCACCAGCTCAACAAGCTGCTTAAACATCTCCAGAGTCGGTGACTCCAGCACTGCCCTGGGCAGACCATTCCAATGTTTGAGAACATTTCCAGTGAAGAAATATTTCCTAACATCCAGCCTGAACCTCCCCTGACAGAGCTTGGAACCATTTCCTCTGCTCCTGTTGTTTGTCACCAAGGAGCAGAGGCTGCCCCCTCCTCACTCCAGTGAAGGGAGAGGAATGAGGTTTCCCCTCAGCCTCCTCTTCTCCAACCTGGACATCCCCCAGTTCCCTCAACCCCTCCTTGTAGCCCAGCCCTTCTCCAGACACACTTTAGCTCCTCAATGTCCTTCCTGTGGTGAGGGGCCCAGAACTGAACACAACACTCAAGGTGTGGCCTCAGCAGTGCTGAGCACAGGGGGATGATCATAAAGCTTAAGTGATGGCTTTGCAGCTTTGGGGTAGTATCACCTGGTGCCTGGACTAAAGCACATCTAAGCATCTCCTAAACAAAAATTTTGTAGTGCACAGCAGCAGAGTGAAACATTTCATTGTGAGACATTCACAGTGCCACACCTCACTGAAATAAAAACTTGCCAACCTTAGATGCTGTCTGCATCTTCCTTGCCATTTAATATTTAACCATCAGCTTAATCTGAAGCTCTCCAACCAATAGACTTCATGAAAAGCTCTCCAAACATCTCCAGCCATTGCTGTGGCTTCCAAATGTATTGGCCCTTTGTCTTTTCTCCTGGTTGCACTGATTGCAACTGTCACTGAGTCACACAGCTTGCCTTGGGCCTGCAGCCAAGCTGATTACAACAACAACTTGTGAACCATAAAAAGGTAGTCTCAGATTCCAGAGAAGGCTGAAACAAAGAAAAAAGCCAGGCTAAATCCAGCTGAAAAAGAGCAGCCTCAAAAAAAAAAAAATTATTGCATTGCTCTCACTGCTTCCTCAAGGAAGAATTTAGTTAACAAGGCTGGAATTAATTGTTTTCACAGAATCACAGAACCATAGAATGGTCTGGGTTGGACCTCCAAAGCGCATCCAGTCCAACCTCCCTGCAGGCAGCAGGGACATCCTCCACTAGATCAGGATGCTCAGAGCCCTATCAAGCCTCACCTTGAATATCTCCAGGGATGGAGCCTGCCTGGAGGGCAACCTGTTGCAGTGTTCCAGCACCCTCCTGGTGCACAACTTGTTCCTCACATCCAATCTCAATCTGCTCTGCTCTCGTTTCAAACCATTGCCCTTGTCCTATACCTGCAGGTCTCTGCAAACAGTCCCTCTGCAGCCTACTTGTAGCCCCTTCAGGTGCTGGCAAGCTCCTATTAGTCTGCCTGGAGCCTTCTCTTCTGCAGACTTCAGAACCCCAGCTCCCTCAGCCTGTCCTCATAGCAGAGATGTTCCAGCCCCCTGATCATTTTCATGGCCTCCTCTGGACCCTCTCCATCAGGTCCATGTCTTTCCTTGCTGAGGGCTCCAGAGCTGGACATGGCACTGCAGGTGAAGTCTCCCCAGAGCAGAGGGACAAAATCTCCTCTCTCCTTCTCTGGGCACACTGCTTTGGATGCAGCCCAGGCTGCCATTGACCTTCTGGACTGCAAGCTCACACTTTCTGCTCATTTCCAACCTCTTATCAATCAGTACCTGCAAGTCCCCTTCTGCAGGGCTGCTTTCTGTCTGCTCTCTATGATCTCCTCCCCCCAGCCTCTACTGATAGTGAGAGTTGTTCTGGCGCAGGTGCAGAACCCTGCACTTGCTTTTGTTGAACCTCATGAGGTTACCCTGGGCATACCTCTTCAGCCTGTCCAGGTGCCTCTGGATGGCATCCCATCTCTGACATATGCTGTGGGACCATGCCCTAGGTGATCCTGCTCTGTCAGGGGGGTTGGACTGGATGAGGTCCCTTCCAACCCCTAACATTCTATGACTCTGTGACTGTAAACTGTTTGAGACAGGGCGAGTTTTGAGCTTCTTCTGTTTCCATAGTTCCTGGAAAAAATGGGCTCTTGATGTTAGTTGGTGCTGTTGTAGGAAACACCATTGCTGAAGAAGTTATGGACAAAAACTGGTGTGTTGTCAATGGCTGGTGTCATTCAGCAATGCCCTGAATGTCTCCTCTTTGCCTCCACATTGTGTAAAAATGTAAAAAACTTTCCAAATCTCCACTGTAGATAACCTGTGCACGTATTTGCTGCACAGAGCGCAGTGCTCAGTGAATGTAATCACTAAATCCAGTTCACAAACACACCAAAATTGTGGTGGGGCTTTAGAACCCACTTTTCATTCTTCCCTGCTGCACCACATAGGCTCTGGCATTCCTTCATCTCTGAGCTGTGTGAGAGAAGGGGATTTGAAGCCCTATTCTTTATTTTCTGAGATTAATTAAAATGCTTCAGCACAGCTGAATTGTGCAGGTGTAAATTGTCTGTGTGTGGGAGGAAGAGACAGAATTGCTTCTCTTCAGCCTGATCTGACTTACACTACAGCAAGCAGCCTTTTTCTCCTTCATGAAATGTGTGGTAGTCAAGAAGCATCCTGCTCCTCTTGTGATCTGGGATCCTGACAGCGTGTTTCCAGTTATTCATTCTAGATGGGAAATGCAGACAAGTACAATGCAGAACACATGGCTGGAAATGTGCTTGAGGCTTTGGGTGGAATCCTGCCATCACTGCGTTGATCTTCTCCTACATGTCTGACCAATTTCTTGGTGTGGTGCTAAATTGTGGAGTCATACTATGGTTTGGATTGGAAGGGACTTGCAAAGGTCCACTTCCCTGAAGTCAGCAGGGACATTCTCCACTAGATCAGGTTGCTCAGAGACTTGTCCAGCCTCACCTTGAATATCTCCAGGGATGGGGCCCCAACTACCTCCCTTGACAAGCTGTTCCAGTGTTCCACTACCCTTATGGTAAAGAACTTGTTCCTAAGCTTGTACTGAGTCTCTGTGGTAAAAGGGTAAACTGATTGCAGATCTCTTGTTTGCAGTCTGATATGTTAAGCACACATTCTCCTCCTCCTCCTCCTAGAAAATAGCTACCTGAAAGTGCTGTGGAATTGTTACTTGTCTTGGTTGGCCATGAATCAGCTTAAAACAATAAGAGTGGGCATAGTGAAAGTGCATTAGCAAAACATATTGAGAAATTAAGAAATTTTGAAAGCCCCAAGGGAGGATCAAAGAGCAAAACAGTCTTCAAAGTCAATGGAGAGAGCAGCTGATGGACATTAATTTTATAGAGAACAAAACACCAAGTTCTTTGCCTATTCAGTCACTTGGCTGTAATGAAACCCACTCTTCACATCATACAAACTACATGGAGAGAGCTGCAAAGGGCTGTGCAATGCAAAACACGTTTTGAGGATGTTCTTTGGACTGTTGTCCTTTTAGATTTCTGTCAATGAAGATACCTCCATGCTGATATGCTCTGCTGAATGAAGGTAGTGATAAACTCCTTTAAAATGGCAGTCACCACCTCAGAGTACTTGTATCATCATGGTTCAGGTTTCAAAACAGAAAAAGAAAGTCCTTTTGTCTTCAGGAAGGAGGAGTAGTCACGAAAAACAGTCGCATTTGTTTCTTTTATGGACCTAAACTCCTGAAACCATTAGAAGGATTTCCTCCTGGTGTGTTCCACGGTGTTGATGGTCAGAGAGAATAAAAAATATTTGTTAAAAGGAATTTAAAAGTCCAGGAACAGACAAACTGCAACAAAGACTTAGTAGAAAGATCCAAGAGGGGCATTTTTCTTGGTCTGATGCTTAATCATGGAATCAGAATGGTTTGGGTTGGAAGGGACCTCCAAAGCCCATCCAGTCCAGCCCTCTCTGCAGTCATCAGGGACATCCTCCATTAGATCAGGTTGCTTGGAGCTTCTCCAGCCTCACCTTAAATATCTTAAATAGCCTTCCAGTATCTGAAGGAGGCCTACAGGAAGGCTGGGGAGGGACTATTGACAAGGTTTTGTAATGACAGGACAAGGGGCAATGGGTTTAGACTGGCAGAGGGGAGATTTAGACTGGATGTCAGGAGGAAGTTCTTTACAGTGAGTGTGGTGAGGCACTGGAACAGGTTGCCCAGGGAGGTTGGGGCTGCTCCCTCCCTGGAGGTGTTCAAGGCCAGGTTGAATGAGGCCTTGAGTGACCTTTACCAGTGGGAGGTGTCCCTGCCTATGGCAGGGGGTTGGAACTAGATGATCCTTGAGGTCCCTTCCAACCTTACCATTCTATGATTCTATGATTCTACGATCTCCAGAGATGGGGCCTCAATCACCTCCCTGGGCAACCTGTTGCAGCATTCCACCACCCTTAAGAGCTTGTTCCTTACATCCAATCTAAATCTCCTGTTTTCTCATTTCAAACCACTGTCCTCATCCTGTCCCTGCAAACCTTTGCAAACAGTCCCTTTGCAGCCTGCTTGTAGCCCCTTCAGGTCCTGGCAAGCTGCTCTTAGGTCTACCTGGAGCCTTCTCTTCTCCAGGCTGCAGAACCCCAGTTCCCTCAGCCTGTCCTCACAGTAGAGGTGTTCCAACCCCCTGATAATTTTCAAATCCACCCCTTAGTTTTCCACAGACTTTTGTAATTTGTTCATAGGTGAAGAAATGTGAGATCTCAGAGCTGGTAGATGCTGTTGCTTTCCAAATCCCACCAAGACTCTTCAAACACTGCAGATTACAGCAAATGCAGCTATTGTAAGTTAAAGACAATCAGATGCACAAACTGCTGCTGCAAAATTCTATACATTTGTGTTGAAAATCCTCTGGTGGGGTCTGGAAAAACAGCCTGTGCACTGCTCTCAGATTACTCACTGGCTTGCTGAAGAACTCGTCCTGCTATTCTTAGCACCAGCTCAGAGAACATTTCTTTTGCTGTACAATCACGAATAAATCCTACTTCAGCTCCATCTCCACAGAGGCTCAGAAACCCTTTCTATGCCATCTTTGGATTGATTAGGAGACCTTACTGCCTGGTTTTGGATGAATCATTGAATCTTTTTGAGTGAGGTTGTTACTATAACATATCTGCTGCCTGAATAACTGAAATGACACTCTTTCCCTTCTTATTGCTGACACCAACTGGGAAAAGCACTAGCTGGTATTGGGCAATGTACATAAGGCAGAAGAGTCAATGTGCAGCAGCCAGTGTAATGAAGAGCTGAGCTGGAGTGGTTTTATTATAACCTCAAATAGTTATCTTCATTTTTAATATTACATTTTTAACACAAGACTGAATCATACGATCATAGAGTTATAGAGCCTCAGAGTCATAGAGTCATAGAATCATAGGCTCATAGAGTCATAGAATCATAGTCATAGAGTCATAGAGTCAGTCATAGAATCATAGAGTCATAGTCATAGAATCATAGAATTGTAGTCATAGAGTCATAGTCACAGAGTTGTAGAATAATAGAGCCATAGAGCCACAAAATAATAGTCACAGAGCCATAGAGCTACAGAGCTACAGAATAGTAGAGTCATAGAATCATAGATTCATAGAGCCATAGTCACAGAGCCATAGAGCCATAGAATAATAGAGTTACAGAGTCATAGAATCAGTTATAGTCACAGTCAGAATAATAGAGCCAGAGTCATAGAGTCACAGAGTCGTAGAAATAATAGAGCCATAGAGCCACAGAGTCACAAAATAATAGTCACAGAGCCATAGAGCTACAGAGCTACAGAATAGTAGAGTCATAGAATCATAGATTCATAGAGCCATAGTCACAGAGCCATAGAGCCATAGAATAATAGAGTTACAGAGTCATAGAATCAGTTATAGTCACAGTCAGAATAATAGAGCCAGTCATAGAGTCATAGAGTCACAGAGTCATAGAATAATAGAGCCATAGAGTCATAGAGTCACAAAATAATAGTCACAGAGCCATAGAGCTACAGAGCTACAGAATAGTAGAGTCATAGAATCATAGATTCATAGAGCCATAGTCACAGAGCCATAGAGCCATAGAATAATAGAGTTACAGAGTCATAGAATCAGTTATAGTCACAGTCAGAATAATAGAGCCAGAGTATTAGAGTCATAGTCACAGGATAGTAGTCATAGAGTCATAGAATCATAGAGCTGTAGAGTAATAGAATCATAGAGTCATAGTCACAAAGTCGTAGTGCCATAGAGCCATAGAGCCATAAAGTCACAGAATAACAGTCATAGAGTCATAAAGCCACAGAGCTACAGAATAGTAGAGTCCTAGAATCATAGACTTATAGAGTCATAGTCATGGAGCCATAGATCCAGAGTTAGAGAGCCATAGATCCAGAGTTATAGAGCCACAGAATAATAGAGTCACAGAGTCATAGAATCAGAGTCATAGTCACAGAGTAAGAATTATGGAGCCAGAGTCATAGAGTCATAGAATAATAGTCATAGTCATAGAATCATAGAGCTGTAGAGTCATAGAATCATAGAGTCATAGTCACAGAGTCATAGAAGAATAGAGCCATAGAACCAGAGCCATGGAGCTACAGAATAATAGAGTCATGGAGTCATAGACTCATAGAATCATAGAGTCATAGAGTCATAGAATCATAGAATTATAGAATCATAGAGTCA
>VWZE01008606.1:8091-24075 GCA_013396675.1 Eubucco bourcierii
CTCCCTTGTCCTGCTGGCCACACTGCTCCTGATCCAGGCCAGGATGCCATTGGCTTTCCTGCCCACTTGGGCACACTGCTGCCTCATCTTCAACTACTTGCTACCTGCACCCCCAGGTCCCTCTCTGGTTGGCTGCTCTCCAGTCACTCTATCCCCAGCCTGCAGCACTGCTTGGACTTGTTGTGGCCAAAGTGTAGAAGCCTGCACTTAGCCTAGTTCAATCTCATCCCATTGGCCTCTGCCCACCCATCCAGTCTGTCCAGGTCCCTCTGCAGAGCCCTCCTACCCTCCAACATATCCACACCTTCTCCTAACTTGGTGTCATCTGCAAACTCACTGTTGCTGGACTCAATCTCCTAGTCCAGATCATCAAGGGAGCTGGGTGAGCTTGAGAATGCCAGGATGCCATTATGCCATTGGCCTTCTTGGTCATCTGGACACACTGCTGGCTCATGTTGAGTCACCTGTTAACCAGTACTATTACTACTACCATCACTACCATCACTATTATTATTATTATTAATTATTATACCTAAAATTGTATACGCATTCTGAAGCACAAGTGATTTTTCAATCAGTAACCAATGTTGATAGCAAAGTTTCTCTGTCTTGTAGTTGTAACTCAGGCTAGTAACAAGTTTAAGCAACATGACAATAAAAAACAACCAAGATAATATTTCCTTCTTTCCCAATGATCCATCTTAAAAATAATGCTGTGAGAAAATTAATGAAAGATGGAATGACAAAGTGTTTTTTATTTAAAAAAAACCCACAAAACAACACAGAAAAAGATGAAGCAAACGACATTTAGTGGTTAAATTTTTCTATCTTGTTTTAAATGAATCTACATATAAATACAGAAACAAATCACAGTATCACAGCGTCACCAAGGTTGGAAGAGACCTCAAAGATCATCAAGTCCAAGCCATCACCACAGACCTCAAGACCAGACCATGGCACCAAGTGCCACGTCCAAACCCGCCTTGAACACCTCCAGGGACGCTGACTCCACCACCTGCCTGGGCAGCCCATTCCAGCAGTCAATGACTCTCTCAGGCAACAACTTTCTCCTCACCTCCAGCTGAAACTTCCCCTGGCACAGCTTGAGACTGTGTCCTCTTGTTCTGGTGCTGCTTGCCTGAGAGAAGAAGCTAACCTCCCCCTGGCTACAAACACCCTTCAGGTAGTTGTAGACAGCAAGAAGGTCTCCCCTGAGCCTCCTCTTCTCCAGGCTAAACAATCCCAGCTCCCTCAGCCACTCTCCATAGGGCTGTGCTCCAGGCCTCTCCCCAGCCTCGTTGCCCTTCTCTGGACATGCTCAAGCACCTCAATGTCCTTCTTCAATTGAGGTGCCCAGAACTGGACACAGGACTCAAGGTGTGGCCTAAGCAGTGCAGAGTCCAGGGGGAGAATGAGCTCCCTGCTCCTGCTGGCCACACTATTCCTGATGCAGGTCAGGATGCCATTTGCCTTCTTGGCCACCTGGGCACACTGCTGGCTCTCATGCACTTATGAATATTTTTATTTTATTCTCTTGTCAGTAGGAAAGATTTCCTACAACACATTTTACTCAAGAACAGGAGTGCATCTCATAAACAAGTCCCTGCAATTTAGTTTCTTTGAACTATAAAACTGGGTTAGTTCTGTTCTGCTTAGTCTTCAAGCCCAAGGGAAATGGAGATGCCCATGTGAGTGAGTAGCAAACAAACTATAGTTAACTATAGTGAAGAGGTCATATAAATGCTGCATTAAAAATATCATCAATTTTCACTGTTTAATACAATATTATGCATATAAATGCTGATACACTGACATGAGGGTTTCCATAATATAAGTAATGATCCAAACACATTTCTTTCTATTAGCCACAGTACTTCAGTGTTAAAGTAATTAATGCAGTTCAGCTTTAATGAAATTATCACTAGCTTTCAAGTACGGGGAATGATTAATAAAGTAATTAGAATAAGGCCTTGAAAGAAATTTGAAGAAAAAAACAAAACCCTGCAACCTCAAGGAAAAATAAGATTCCCTCTTCAAATAGCTGAACCGAAAGAGTTTTTAACACTTAGTGAGGATGATGATGAAATTTTCATTGTATATACACTACCTACTTTATTAAATGTGCAGCATTTTGTGGTTTATTGAAGAAATAAACAAACAAAAAAACCCAAACATTAAACTGGAATGTAATTAAAAATGCAATAACTGAGAGCAAATGTAAATGTTTCTGAAAGTTTGAGATTAATGACATTGGCAGGAGTTAATCATTGTCTGGGATGTATTGGTGCATTTTCACACGCAACTTTGCCACTGCGAGCCATTTCTGATCATAGAATCATAGAATGGTAAGGTTGGAAGTGACTCAAAGATCATCCAGTTCCAACCTCCTGCCATAGGCAGGGACACTTCCCACTAGTACAGGTTACTCAAGGCCTTCTCCAACCTGGCCTTGAACACCTCCAGGGAAGGAGCAGCCACAACCTCCCTGGGCAACCTGTGCCAGTGTCTCACCACCCTCACTGCAAACAACTTCCTCCTAACATCCACTTTCAATCTCCCCTCTGCCACTTCAAACCCATTGCCCCTCATCCTGTCATTGCAAGACCTTGTCAATAGTCCCTCCATAGCCTTCCTGTAGGCCCCCTTCAGATACTGGAAGGCTACTCTAAGGTCTCCTTGAAGCCTTCTCTTCTCCAGGCTGCAGAACCCCCACTCTCTCAGTCTGTCCTCATAGGAGAGCTGCTGCAGCCCTCTGATCATCTTCATGGTAAGATCATCTTCATCTTCTTCAAGATCTCTGCTATTCAACACTTGTATCTCAGCTGAGTGATGAGTGGTAACTGTGTCATGTTTGTGAACCATTTCAACTAAGTGTTTAAGATGTTAAGCAAATACAATTTAATTTATTTTTAGTTAGTGAATGTCTTGACCCAGGGATTCTGAGACAATGACCATGTTCTTGGAGTGTCTGCTCTCTTCTTTGTCGATAAAGGTCCCTTCCAACCTTACCATTCTATGATTCTGTGATAAAATCATCTAGTAGAAAATCATTGGAAGCAAGATAATCTTCAGCAGCAGATCAGATCCCTCAAGGCTTGTCTGTTGGAGTCTAGAATAGATCCAGAAATGGAAATTTCTCAAGCTCTTCAAACAGCTTGCAATGCTTTATTATCCTTGCTCTGTTATGAGCTGCCAGATTTTCCCTTACTTTAACATGTGATTGTCACATTTTGATCTTTTCTTCCTTTGCTCTGAAATGTCTGACATCATTTTCTGTATAACCAGTTATCAGAATCCTGACGAATGAAATTAGATCAATCTTTAGATCCTTATATTCCCCACCTCTTAATTCCTTTCCTTCAGGATTAGCAAGCCTCACCCTCTACATGCTTTCTGTTGTGCATGTGTTTAATTCAGCTGCTGAACCTATGCACATACAGGAAAATATAAAATGAGAAATAGAATCAAAAATTCCACAGTTGTCAGAAAAGAGCACTGGGGACATCTGGTGCAGGCCACTCAAGGCAGAACCAATGCCAAAGTTAGATCAACTATTTTATTTTTATTTATTTATCTCTTTGATTGCTTATTTATTAAACCATAAACCCCAATATTTTATTTTATTTCATTTTATTTTATTGTACTTTATTTTATTTAATGTAATTTAATGCAATGTAATGTAATGTCATGTCATGTGATTTTATTTTATTTTATTTTATTTTTATCCATATAGTGTGGACTATGAATGCCATCTGTCTACTTCTCAGTGTAGCACTATCATTTCAACTAGATTGTGACATTTCAGTTGCCAGTAGTAGTGCCTTTGAGAAAAGGATGAGATGTTAAATTTCAAGCCCTATCCATGAAAATTATTACTTTGAAAGAGTTATGAATACATAATTATTGCAATTAATTCCTCTTCCTTATAGAAATAAACAAGAAAATCCTCAGGGTTCCTTCTGGATTAACATGGAGAAAGTCTTCTTGATCCCTTATGTAGGTAGGGGTTAAATCCCTGACCTATTATAATTGCTTATATTAACCTCTCCTGGCTGAAACCACCCTGCTGATCATGCCAAATTTAGGATTCTTGTACAAGAATTTAACTTTTCCAAAGGATGACTAAAATGATATTTCAGATAATGTGGCTCTGTTTGAACTGAAACACGCCAATCTCCTTCTATGGTCTACATAAATGTCCCAAGAGCACTAAGTTACACAGTTTAGGTAGTTAAAGTATAAATGATAAATTCAGGTCAGAGATCTTTAAAAAGCTGTTCGCCATATTGTGTAGAAAGACTACATTTCTGCAACATCTCAACTATATGTATCCAAAACCTGTGAGTACTTGTTAGTCATAGAATCGTAGAATCACAGAATGGTAAGGTTGGAAGGGACCTCAAGGATTATCTAGTTCCAACCCCCTGCCATAGGAAGGGACACCTCCCACTAGGACAGGGCACTCAAGGCCTCCTCCAACCTGGCCTTCAACACCTCCAGGAAGGGAGCAGCCACAACCTCCCTGGGCAACCTGTGCCAGTGTCTCACCACCCTGACTGCAAACAACTTCCTCCTAACATCCAGTTTCAATCTCCCCTCTGCCACTTCAAACCCATTGCCCCTTGTCCTGTCATTGCAAGACCTTGTCAATAGTCCCTCTCCAGCCTTCCTGTAGGTTCCCTTCAGATACTGGAAGGCTACTCTAAGATCTCCTTGAAGCCTTTTCTTCTCCAGGCTGCAGAGTCCCAACTCTCTCAGCCTGTTGCGATATACAAATGAATATTTGAAAAATAGTCTGATAGATTTTTTTTTTTGTCTGACAATGTTATTAAATAACTTCTCACATGGTTAGTTTTGCAAAAGAGTTTATACTATTTTTAGTGTATTGTCACTCTAGAGTATCTGCCTTGCTGAGATTTACACTCTACTGCGCTTTACTTTGGCAATGGAAGAATAATGCATAAGGATTATAATATCTACAGACAAAAGATTTGAGAATTTCTCAAGCTCACCCAGCTCCCTTGATGATCTGGACTAGGAGATTGAGTCCAGCAACAGTGAGTTTGCAGGTGACACCAAGTTAGGAGAAGGTGTGAATCTGTTAAAGGGTAGGAAGGCTCTGCAGAGGGGCCTGGGCAGACTGGATGGGTGGGTAGAGGCCAGTGGGATGCGACTGAAAAAGGCTAAGTGCAGGGTTCTACATTTTGGTCACCAAAAGCTGAAGCAGTGCTGCAGGCTGGGGACAGAGTGGCTGGAGAGTAGCCAGTCAGAGAGGGACCTGGGGGTGCTGGGAGAGAGGAGCTGAAGATGAGGCAGCAGTGTGCCCAGGTAGGGAGGAAAGCCAATGGCATCCTGGGCTGCATTAGGAGCAGTGTGGCCAGCAGGAGCAGGGAGGTTCTTCTTCCCCTGTGCTCAGCACTGCTCAGGCCACACCTTGAGAGCTGTGTCCAGTTCTGGGCCCCTCAATTCAAGAGAGATGTTGAGGTGCTGGAAGGTGTCCAGAGAAGGGCAGCAAGGCCTGGAGCACAGCCCTGTGAGGAGAGTCTGAGGGAGTTGGGGGTGTGCAGCCTGCAGAAGAAGAGGCTCAGGGCAGACCTCATTGCTCTCTGCAGCTGCCTGAAAGGAGGTTGTAGCCAGGAGGGGTTGGGCTCTTCTGCCAGTCAACCAGCAACAGAACACAGGGACACAGTTTCAAGTTGTGCCAGGGCAGGTCTAGGCTGGATGTTAGGAGGAAGTTGTTGCCAGAGAGAGTGACTGGCATTGGAATGGGCTGCCCAGGGAGGTGGTGGAGTCGCTGTCCCTGGAGGTGTTGAAGCAAAGCCTGGCTGGGGCACTTAGTGCCATGGTCTGGTTGATTGGCTAGGGCTGGGTGCTAGGTTGGGCTGGGTGAGCTTGGAGGTCTCTTCCAACATGTTTGATTCTATGATTCTATATTGGAGGGGTCCAAACCCTTTACAAATATTGTATAATAATCTGTGACAGCATTTAGAATTTTTGTAAATTTTTTTTTTTTAAATTTTTTTTTTTCTTTTTAGAGAGAATGGGCAAAATGGAAAGAATTATTCCATAGGAATCCTGTGTAATTTGTAATTGAGGGTTAAGGCCTTTTTAATAACCAGTCATAAAATAACTGATATGCTCTCCCATTATTCTGAGAGAGAGATAATTAAAAAGTAACATTAAAAAAGTAGTTTGAAGTAATACAAATAAATAAATATGTGGGAAGTTTCTTCATTTCATGCCACCATTTGAAGTACTGCTTATGTGAAACAAAAAAAAATTTTAAAAAAAATCTCTGATTTTATTGGACTTTAGCAAGTTTTACTGAGTGAAGATACTAATATCCACCAAATCCAGTCACAAAATAATCTACAGATTCAGGGGGACACAGTGGAAATTGGATGTTTGATCCCACATAGTTCCTTGCACTAGGAGGTGAAGAAACTTCATTTTAATGACTGTCAAGCCCTGCGATGAGATTAAAAAAATGTATTTAAAAATGTACCACTACTGTCTGTCCTCCATTTAGGACCTAACACTGGTCTCACACTTTAAGGTTCAAATACCTGATGTCACCTCTAAGGTTTTCATCCTTATAACAAACATTTTGCCTCTTATCAGGCAACTAATAGACAGTACACAGAAAACAGTCAATAAATAACCATATGGTAAAAAATTATATACACACACATTTACATATGTGTATTCATTCAATATTGTGGCATTTCAGTGATGCTGTGCAGCAGCAAATAGTTTTGCTTGTTGAACACATTCAGTATCTAGGATACCTTGTAAATATAGAATCATAGAATCATAAGGTTGGAAGGGACCTCAAGGATCATCTAGTTCCAACTCCCTGACATAGGCAGGGACACCTCCCACTAGTACAGCTCACTCAAGGCCTCCTCCGACCTGGCCCTGAACACCTCCAGGAAGGGAACAGCCACAACCTCCCTGGGCAACCTGTTCCAGTGTCTCACCACCCTCACTGTAAACAACTTCCTCCTAATATCCAGCCTAAATCTCCCCTCTAACGGTTCAAATCCATTGCCCCTTGTCCTGTCATTGCAAGACCTTGTCAATAGTCCCTCCCCAGCCTTCCTGTAGGTTCCCTTCAGATACTGGAAGGCAACTATAAGGTCTCTTGGAAGCCTTCTCTTCTCCAGGCTGCAGAGCCCCAACTCTTGGAGCCTGTCCTCATAGCAGAGCTGCTGCAGCCCTCTCAGCCTCTTCGTGGCCCTCCTCTGGAACCGCTCCAACACTTCCATGTCCTTCCTGTGCTGAGGGTTCCAGAACTGCACACAGTACTCCAGGTGGAGTCTGACAAGAGCAGAGTTAATGGGCAGAATCCCCTCCCTTGCCCTGCTGCCCACACTGCTCTTGCTGCAGCCCAGCACACAGTTGCTGTCTGGGCTGCTATCACACTGAATGAGAGGAAATGGCCTCAAATTGTGCCAGACATTTAGATTGGATATTCTCCCAAGATTTTATTGCTGAGCATGATGTCATATAGTATGGAACACCCTTTTGATTGTTTGGGTTCAGCTGTGTCCCCTCCCCTCTTCCTGTAACCCCACAGTATATCATTCCACTCACATGGTGGAATGATAGTAAAGAAAGAGAAATTTTGACTCTGTGTAAAAACTGTTCAACAATAGCTAAAATATTTTGTTACTGCCAACACTGTATTAAGTGCAAAACCAAACCATGGCACCATGATATGTGCTGGGAGGAATTTTAACTTTATTCCTGCCAAAACTAGTACAATCTTCACTTCATACTCCATACTAATTACATCACACTCGGGTCTCAAACTGTACATTACATCCTCACTAACCACCTCCCACTTTCCTTCCTTTGATAGAAAGGCAAATGCCATTCAGCTGGTCTACAGACCAAACCAGCCTACAGGCCATGAAAAGTCCGTTGAGCTCCTTTAGTCTGTGACTCTGAGCACTATCAATGTTCTGGCTTGAGTTAGAACAAAACTGATTCTATTACATGATTTTACTTTTCATCTCTCTCTACTAAATAACTTTATTTTATGCTGTTAATGCATGGTTTTGCATACAGTGCCTACTTCTGGTAGTGATAATGATTGATGTTTATGGGTAGTACCAAGGACTGGCATCCAGATCAAGGATACTGCTAAATCTTGTCTACTACGTTAAGGGTAGAGTAAAAATCCACACCTGTGGGGAGGAGTGGACAGGACAGGTGACCCTAAAATGACCAGATAGGCATTCCATTCCATTCTTTAATGGCTGGCATTCAAAGATGACTCTGTCTATTCTGCCTTCAACCCCAACCCCTTTGTTCCTGAATCCAGGTCCAGAACTCAGTTCCTGAGTCGAGTTCACACCTGCTGCTGAGTCTAAGTCTCTTTCCCTTATTCCTTTTCCCTTCCCCTTGGTGAAGGCAAGACTCAACAGAAAGCATATGTCACACATTTATTGGCCAGCCCAGGCCTAACCCTTGGCAATAGGTTATGCTGCTCATTCAGGAAAGGAGCAGTGCTGTGTTGTGTGGAGTTATTTGTCATCAAAACCAGCTCACATCAGGTTACTGCTGCACTTGCACTGCTTCACTTCTTCTCATTTAGACACTTTCTTTAAAACCAGAAGAGAAACAATATTTAAGATATTTATTCTAATATCAGTTCTGTCAGATGCTAGTGGGAGGTGTCCCTGCCTATGGCAAGGGGTTGGAACTAGATGATCCTTGAGGTCCCTTCCAACCTTACTGTTCTATGATTCTATGATTCTAACTAGACAGTACTTCAAAGCTACATGCATAAAGTTGAAAGCTGTTAATAGAATTTTCTCATAATATGTTTTAAAACGGTGAAATTATTTGGCCTTTGTTATCTCTTTATTTCCTCCTCCTTAGTACAACTGATTTTTTAAAAAACTTCAAGTATTGATGTTTTACATTCATTAAAGAAATATTTTCTTTGGTTAATGTGTTTATGAAAGCAGACAACAACAACAAAAAATGTGTGTTACAGAGAAGATTGACAAATCATAAAAGAACTTCTGTTCCAAAACTTCTGACAAAAATAACTTATGCAAGGAATGTGAAATCATCCAAAGATATAGAAAAGGTGTCTGAGTGTGATCAGGAATGAGATATTCTAAATCCTTTATTCTTAAAATATAGAACTTGCAGGTTGTTTTAAGCATCCACTCATGGGCACTTAATACAGAAATATATAATGTAATATAATGTAATGTAATATAATTTAATGCAATAGAATAGAATAGAATAGAATAGAATGTAATTAGAATAGAACATAACAGTAGAATACAATACAATACAATAGAATATAATTCAATATTGCATAATATACAATAAATAATTTAAATTTAGTAGAATAGAATAGGATAGGATAGAACAGAATAGGATAGAATATAACATAAGATAACATAACATAATAGAATTGAAAACTATACAACAGAATATAATATAATATAGTATAATATACAATAAAGTATAATGTACAATATAGTAGAATATAATACAATATAGTAGAATATAATACAATATAGTAGAATAGAATAGAAGTGAATAGAACAGGATAGAATAGAGTAGAATAGGATAGGATAGAATAAAACATAACTGAAGATAACATAACATAGCATAATAGAATATAATAGAATATAGAATAATATACAATTAAGTATAATATACAATGTAGTAGAATATACTACAATATAATACAAGATCATATCATATCAAATATCATATCATATCATACCATAGAATACAATACAATACAATACAATGTAGTAGAATATACAATAAAGTAGAATATACAATATAGTAGAATATACTGCTATATAATACAAGATCATATCATATATCATATAATATCAAATATCATATCATATCATATCATAGAATGCAATATAATGGGGTTGAATAAAATAGAATAGAACAGAATAGGATAGAATATAGCATAACTTAAGATAACATAATAGAATAGAATAGAATATAGTATAATATAAAATAAAGTATAATATACAACATAGTAGAACATACTACAATATAATACAAGTTCATATCATATATCATATCATATCATATCATATCATAGAATGCAGTATAATGGAATAGAATAGAATAGAATAGAATAGAATAGAATAGAATAGAATAGAATAGAATAGAATAGAATAGAATAGAATAGAATAGAATAGAATAGAATAGAATAGAACAGAATAGAACAGAATAGAATAGAACACAATCAGATTTTTGGAAACACATTAATACTTTTAATCACTATGGTCTTCAAAATGAAATCCTTTGCATCTATCTTTGCTAATCTTGGCAACAGGATTCAATTCCTGATATTCATTGGTTCTACAATCCATATGGTTTTATTCACATGAACGTTTAATTATTGGATATCTGAAGTGTTTGCCCCTGTGTATGTGAGTACATGCATGTGTGTAAGAGGTATACTTATTAAGTCTATATAGTATAAAGTTAACGATGGGAAATAAAGATAACAATAAAGATAACAATTGAGGCCTTGAGAAACCTATTCTAGTGGGAGGTGTCCCTGCCTGTGGCAAGGGGTTGGAACCAGATGATCTGTGAGGTCCCTTCCAGTCTAAACCATTCAATGATTCTATTGTTCTAAGAATTAAAACCAAACCAAACCAAAACCAAAAGCCAAAGCAAAAACCCAAACTCCAACATATTCTGTGGCTACATTCAAATTCACAACCCTCAGTGTTGGAGAGAAGGATACACATGTCCTCCTTATAGTATGGAGATTGACCATAGCT
Source organism: Eubucco bourcierii (assembly GCA_013396675.1). Classification (NCBI taxonomy): domain Eukaryota; kingdom Metazoa; phylum Chordata; class Aves; order Piciformes; family Ramphastidae; genus Eubucco; species Eubucco bourcierii. The sequence goes on from VWZE01008606.1 coordinate 18,882, forward strand.
GGAGCATCCATGAACTTTCTGAGAAGGGAGTACTCTCTTTTGGTCATAGCTTTAAAATCCACTAAGGACATGAAAATCACCAGAATATTTTATATATGAGGAACAAGTAATGAGTGGTAGAAGAAGCAAAAGGAGCAAAAGCAAGCAGATAGCCTTGCCTTTGGAGCTGAGTTACTCATGTGTAAATTAAGAGTATCCATAAATGTGAGTTTTCGAGTCTAGGGCCCTAGGCTACCATTTGTGATGTCTGATTTGCAAGAAAATTACTTTCTTCATTGTACCAATTACTTTCTGCTCAACTTACAATAGCTTCCAAATATATCATTAGCTAAATAACAATTACCTTGGGCAAAGAATACCTCTTAACAATGCCCAAAATATCTGGGTGATGGAAGCAGTGCTACTTATTAAATCAAACTGCAGCTTTAAAAAGAGTTTTTAACAAGAGAGTTACAGTTTAAAGTAATTTCAAATGCATTTTTTTTTCCTAGTGCAATTTTTGGCTCCAGGCATGTGATTCCAATATTAGCAAAATGAGATTTTCATTAGTATGGAATCATCTGTTTTGGAAAAAAACTGATATCCTGTAAACCAAAAGTACCAGCTGATTGCTACCTGCAGTTTTATTTTAATGAGAGCATTAATTATAAGCCAAGAAAAGCACTAAAACCTCATAATCTCATATTAAAATAAAAAGGCAGAATTGCTGACTGCACACCTGCCACATTCATTTCAGTTTATGAATATTTTACCATCCTCCTCTACTCTGTCCAGGTGAGACCACACCTGTAATCCTGTGTGATGGTTTGAGTTACGGGCCTCCCCACACTAATCTGGGTCACCCTCACCCAAACTAGACTCAGCCATGTACATGGTTATGAGTGTGTGATAGTTTGGGAGATACTCACCCCCACACACACTCTATGAATAAACTCACCCGACCTAGACTCAGCTGGCTGGAAGTTAAGGACTGAAGCTCTATTTACAGCTTAGCACAATGCACAAGTAGATATATACACATCAGACAGGAATAATTACAGACATATACAAGTTAAAGGTAATACAGAAACAGAACTCCCCTCCCAGAAATCAGAAGCCCCAAGAGGGGCTCCCAACCACCCTTCCACCTTCTCCCCTCCCCTCTGCATTACCCCAGGGTCTACCTTATATGCAAGGTGAGTTTGGAGCATGGGCAAGGGGAGTTAGGAGCAGAGTGGTTAGTTAGGTTACTTATCAGGGAGAAGACAAGAACTCCCAGAGACTGAGACTCTCTACCTTATCTATATTTGTGTCCTTGTTCTTATCCATCTCAGAAAGCCTATGAGTGAAGCAGACATCACCACTGTTTGTTTTTCACAGTCTGTAATCTCCTTTTTTTTTTCATTAAAATATTCCAATTAGCCTCAAACCAGCACATACTATGTCCAGTTTTCACAGTATCATATAACAAAACCCCAAATAAAAACAAACCAAACTAAACCAAAAACCCAAACCAAAACAAAGAAAAAAACCCCAACCACATCCACCACAAAACCCTCACAAAAACCCACCAAACCCATCAAAAAACCACCAAAATAACCCACAAAAAAACCAAATAAAAAAGCGCAAGAAAAAAACAAAAAGAAACACACACACACACACACCCCCAACACTATTTAAGTAATCACTAAATAATCATTTTATGTTTCCCCCAAAAGAAAAGTTTTCTGTTAAAATACTTCACATAGTTTTGGCTGAAAGTTGCACAAAGAGATGATTCCAAGAGCTTAATTAAAATGCAAACATGTTCTGAGGTAGTTTTTTAGTTTGAGTTGTTGAATTTGGCAGATTCCAATTGACTTGTGAGTTGCAGGTTGAGAACATGATGACACAACTATAAATGTGTATCACTAGGAAGTGACAGATTTATTAAAAAAATCCAGAGAAATCATTTTCAGATGAACACTTTTGGTCCCTGCTGATTTTTTTTTTTTTTTAATTTTTTTAAAAATATTGTAACTGACACAAACTTCTGGAATAAAGCTTATGATAGTCTTAAAATAACTTCACTAAAAAAAAAGAAAAAGAAAAAAGTGAAAATGTTAATTTTGTGAATCCTGTTATATGTAATGTAATAGGGATGGAAAAAGCCATATATTGTACTGCAAATATTTCTTAACTATATCTTTCTGCTAAGTTTAGTCCAACAAGAATGATAGAATAGTAAGGTTGGAAGGGACCTCAAGGATCCCCATAGGCAGGGACACCTCCCACTAGGACAGGGCACTCAAGGCCTCATCCAACCTGGNTCGTGGCCCTGCTCTGGACTGGTTCCAACACTTCCATGTCCTTCCTGTGTTGGGAGCTCCAAAACTGCACACAGGACTCCAGATGGGGTCTGAGGAGAGCAGAGTAAATGGGGACAATCCGCTCCTCCCTGCCATAGTGGCCACTCTGCTCTTGATGTAGCCCAGCACTCGGTTGCTGTCTGGGCTGCATGTGCACACTGTAGGCTCATGTTGAGCTTTTCATCAACCCAGACCCCCAGGTACTTTTCCTCAGGGACCTAAGTAGGTATAACTAAGTAAGTATAGAATTCTTGGGGACTGTTGCTACTGAATTTCATTAAAAATGACATTATATTTGAATAATTACCTTTCCAGTAGTTGTTTCATCCTTCTTCATTCCTTTTTGCTCCCATCTACCGATTACCAGACAAAATATATCTATCTCAATATATATCTATCTAAAGAATTTCCTTTCTTTACTTTACTTGGGTGTGATTAACTGGGGAAAAAAAAAATTGGAGGAATATAGGAGGAAGTTCCTTCCATTGAGGGTGGTGAGGCACTGCAACAGGTTGCCCAGGGAGTTTGTGGTTTCTCCCTCCCTGGAGGTGTTGAAGGCCAGGTTGGAGGAGGCCTTGAGTGTCCTGTTCTAGTGGGAGGTGTCCCTGCCTATGGTAGGGGGTTGGAACTTGATGATCCTTGAGGTCACTTCCAGCCCTACTATTCTATTATTCTATGATTTTATGGTAGAAATAACACTTGGTACATTAGAGGTCATCTGTTGTTAGGACCATATTGCAATATTTTTCATTAAAAATGGTGTTCTGAACACTATTGAGTTTTCTGAATTTGTGTTATAATCTGTTGCCAGATATCTTCTGACACCAGCTGTGCTAACCATCTGCGAGTGTGATGGTCAGTAGTAGATTGCTGCAATGCAAAGAACCCAGTCCGTATTGCAAGCAGAAATAGAAGAACTGGAATCGCTGTTATCTAGAGCAGACAACTGGTGGTGCCCTGCCTGTCAAGGTGGTTACTGTTGTGTTCTGCTGAGACTGAGTATTCATTCATTTATTCCTGATTCCCTTTCCACCATATTACCTTCTTCATAGGCAGGGACACCTTCCACTGCTACAGCTCACTCAAGACCTCCTCCAACCTGGCCTTCAACACCTCCAGGGAGGGAGCAGCCACAACCTCCCTGGGCAATCTGTGCCAGTGTCTCACCACCCTCACTGCAAACAACTTCCTCCTAACATCCCTTTTCAATCTCCCCTCTGCCAGTTCAAACCCATCGCCCCTTGACCTGTCATTACAAGACCTTGTCAATAGTCCCTCCCCAGCCTTCCTGTAGGCTCCTTTCAGATCCTGGAAGGCTACTCTAAGGTCTCCTGGAAGCCTTCTCTTCTCCAGGCTGCAGAGTCTAAACTCTCTCAGCCTGTCCTTATAGCAGAGCTCCTGCAGACCTCTGAGCATCCTCATGGCCTCCTCTAGACCCATTTCAACAGTTCAATGTCCTTCACAAATGTGATCTTCAATGATAGTGAGCAGATCTTCCTTCTCCCAGTCTTTGTCCCTTCCCTAAATTGCTCCACCAAAAAGTCTTATTGTACCTTTTTTGAGAATAATTCCCCACTGTGTATTCAAACTTTTGGCAAATTGTAAATAATTCACTGTTTGGGGGTGTGTGTTTGTTTGTTTGTTTTGTGTCAGAATTTGTGCTAATAAAGTTAGATATTTTCCCATGTCTGCATATTAAATTTGAATATTCTAAGCAATATTTCAGATTATTAAAATTTCAATGACCTGATGTTTCAGGTGTTACATCACAAATGATCTGGCTCTTCTCTTTTGATCTGGTGTAGCACCATTTTTATATACTCTATACTTCTTTACAACAAATTATGCCTCAGAGTAACTAGTAGGAAAGACTTATCAGTGTGATTCTAGTGTGGTAGAATTTTATTTCTGATAGCCATATATTTTCACTTCAGAAATTTCAGACTCTTTTTACCCTCACATTTCCATGAATAAAAAAGCAGTGCAATACTTGCATTGTGTTCCTGTCATTTTTCTGTCATAGTTTCATTCTGACTGCTGTTTTAATGCATTGGTTCATCATGGATTTTGTGCTACATTTCTGGTCTTTTAAAAGTGTGTTTCTTTTTCTGCTTCTGAGGCATATAACAAGGTTTTCTTACCCTTTAAGGTTCAATGAACTTGTGAAAGTTGCAGTAATGTCAGTTTCCAATCTTAAGCCTTGAGAAGCAAAGGGAATTGAGGTGGCTAGGGGCTGCTGGACAGCAGTCTGCTATTACAATATAAAAAGTAATAACAGCCTTGGCTCATTAAAGAAGGTAGCAAGAGAACCTAGCTCAGAACAGAGCAAAATATTGACTTTGCCAAAGGAAGCAGTGTATACAAACAACAGAAGCTTTCTCAAAGTAGTACAGAGATTAGCTCAAACCTTGACTAATTTACTACAAGCCAATTTCCTGCTGACTGGAGGAGGGCAAACATAACACCCATCTTCAAGAAGGGAAAAAAGGATGACCCTGGAAACTACAGATCAGTCAGCCTCACCTCTGTGCCTGGCAAGATCATGGAGCAGATCCTCCTGAAAGCTCTGCTAAGGCAAATGGAAAACAAACCAGAGGTGATTGGTGGGAACCAGCAATGGCTGCACCAAGGGCAGATCTTGCCTGACAAATTTAGTGGCTTTTTATGAAGAAGTCACAGCAACAGTGGACAAGGGAAGGGCAACTGATGGCATCTACCTGGACCTGAGTAAGGCATTTGACTCTGCTCCACATGGCATCCTGGTCACCAAACTGGAAAAACGTGGACTTGATGGGTGGAGCACTGCTGCATAAGGAATTGGCTGGATGGTGGCACAAAGAGAGTGGTGATCAAGGACACAATGTCCA
>VWZE01008609.1:421-19028 GCA_013396675.1 Eubucco bourcierii
CTCTGGGACCCTTCCAAGAAAGAAGTTCCCCCTTGTGCTGAGCTGGAACCTCCTGTGCTGCAGTTTCCATCCATTGCTCTTTGTCTTTCATCAACAGACATTATTATTATTATTATTATTATTATTGTTATTATTATTATTATGTACATCTGAGGGCTACGAGGATGATGAGGGCACTGGAGTACTGCCTGATCGGGAGGGGTTGAGGAACCTGGGGTTGCTTAGTCTGCAGAAGAGAAGACTGAGAGGGGATTTAATCAATGTTTCTAAATATCTGAGGGCTGGGGGTCAGGATGGGAGGACAGGTTCTGCTCACTGCTGCCTGGGATAGGACAAGGAGCAATGGATGGAAGCTGTAGCACAGGAGGTTCCAACTCAACACAAGGGGCAACTTCTTTGCTGTAAGGGTCCCAGAGCCCTGGCACAGGCTGCCCAGAGAGGTTGTGGAGTCTCCTTCTCTGGAGCATTTCAAAACCTGTCTGGATGTGTTCCTGTGTGCCCTGAGCTAGATTGTCTGGTCCTGCTCTGGCAGGGGGTTGGACTGGATGATCTCTTTGGGTCCCTTCCAGCCCCTGACATCCTTTCAGCCTGTGATCCTGTGATCCTATGAGCCTGTGAACCAAGCAAGTGCAATCAACAAGATCTTATGTAGAAGCAGGACCTACAGCACAGTCCCAGATTTCTTCCAAATTGGAAGAATCTGGGAAACTCTGGAAATCAGGAAAACTCTGCATATGATTTAATTAAAAAAAAAGAGGATTTGCTAATAAATGCCATGCTGCTGGATACAAATTTCAGAGCACTGCTGTGGGGGCCCTTGTACACGACTCCCTGTTTTGAATTGATGAATAATGCTGACTGTGTGCTTGGTAACCTGCCTCCACTGACCAATTTTCTGCTGTACCATGCAAGCACAGAATGTACAATACTCATTAGCTGCTTTGCTCAACTACTTAAGATGTTTTGCACATGCCAGAAAATGCAAAGACACAATTAGGGCATATTTAGTTAAAAGTCAAAGCAAGATAAAGTGGAATTGTTGTTGGCCAGAACAAAAAATCTTCACCATCTTCATCCATACTGTGGGCTAATTAAGCTTGGAAAATGTGCAAATCATTTCAGCTGATGATTCAAGGTTTGGTTCTAGGTTAGGAAGCATGACACTGGGTATTTTGGTGGGGTGTGTGACTGTGGTTTTATGACAAGCTGTTACTGTTAGCTGTTGTTTGCACACATACTATTTAAAAAAAACTCATAAGGCAAGTGTGAGAGTAATTAGCCTTGGGAAGTTGTGTTAACAGGAATTAGAAAAGCAGGCACAGGAGATATTCATTACAGAAGAGCAGTATTCAGTGGCATTTGTATCTGCTGGGATGTGTTGTTCCATCTTCTTCTGCTTAAATGTAGGAAGTAAATAAAATTCAGCTCAATGTCAGCTTAGTTTATGACAAAAATGAGTTTGGGAGGGAGAAAGGAGGAGAAATCTCCTCTCTCCATCTCTCTTCATCTCATTGAGCATTTGCTGATTTCATCTCCAGAAACCCCTGCACTTCTCAGTGCCTGGGATTGTCTGGGATGTGAAAATGCTTGAAGAGTTAGTGCCAAAAGTAACTTTCTTCTGAGGAATTTGCAGCATTCTTCACTGTGATAAATGCTTTATTCTCAGGTTAGAGGTAGTTCTCCACCAGATGAAACACAAGGTCCTCTACAACAGCCTTGTCCCTGTCACAGTGTCCACAGAGTCACACAGCCATAGAATCATAGAATCAACCTGCTTGGAAGAGACCTCCAAGCTCATCCAGCCCAACCTATCACCTAGCCCTAGCCAATCAACTAGACCATGGCACTAAGTGCCCCATCCAGGTTTTGCTTGAACACCTCCAGGAATGGTGACTCCACCACCTCCCTGGGCAGCCCATTCCAATGGCATAGAATGATATGGGTTGAAAGGGTCCTTAAAAATCATCTAGTTTCAACCCCCCTGCCACCCTCCACTAGAGCCTGACAACTTCTTTTCTTTCAAAAATTACAGAGAGAACTAATTTTAATCAAGTTGCTTTACATCTATTTCAGAGATTATGTATGAACTGAAACATCACATTGCAACAATCACCTCTCCAGCTCCCAGTTAAACCAACTGTTCCCATGAAGGGAAAATGCATCCCAAAATTCCTCCACTAAGGATGCCCTGTGTACATCTGGGAGGGTTTGTCGCAGTGGAAGTGGTACCCCAGTAGAGCATTGCCAGGGCTTTGGTGTAACTCCACATGGCAGCTTGGTGTAGCTTAATATCCATTTGAGATCTGCCATCAAGGCTTGGGCTTCCTCCAGGTAGAGCCAGGTATGTTGATACCTAAATAAATTGGACACATGGAGGTAAAACTGAGACTATCACTTATCCTCTCAGAGCATTGCTGATTACTTTAAAGGCAAAATCATGCTTGCAACAATAACAATTCAATTCAGAACCAGGTATGTTGATATCTAAATAAATTGGACATGTGGAGGTAAAACCGAGGCTATCATTTACCCTCTTGGAGTATTGCTGATTACTTTAAAGGCAAAGTCATGCTTACAACAATAACAATTTCATTCCAATAAAATTTAGCTTTATTGGTATTTAATCTCTTGCCCTTTTGTCACTTCTGAAGTTTGACTCCTACTCATTTTGCACACTGCATAGTAGTTTCCTTCCCAAACCCTTCCAAATATGACTAAGTTTCAGCAAAGCAAGACAGAGGGAAGCAACTGAGAGCTAATGACTGGTCCAGTCTGATATCAGACCCCAGCCAGCCAGAGTTTCTGCTTGTTAAATGTGTCTACAAGTTCTAGAAAGCTAATTAAAGTAAGCATATTGTTCTCAAAAAAAAAAAAACAAAAAAAAAAAAAACCCCAAAAAAAAAAGACTTCTGTTTCCCTGATCCTTTAACTGTGTGTCAAAGCAATGAGCCCTAAATGAAGTTTCATCTTTCTTGAGGTGTTGCTAGGTGCTAATTAGCCTCAGGACCTTATCAAAATGGGGAGGGGGAGAGGGAAGTGCAGCTAAGGATTTGTATGGAGCTTGGTTTCTTGCTTGCTCTTTAGAAATCAGCCCTGAAGGAACCTGTCATTAGAGGTGGCTGTGACATTCATTTGTGTGCTGTGATTGTTGCAGGGATGGCCTCTGCACTTATTAATACCAGTATACTTTGTTACTTCAGCGGTTATTTTAGCAAACTGATTTTCCTCACTCTACCCTGCCTATGGCAGGGAGTTGAAACTAGATGATCCTTGAGGTCCCTTCCAACCTTACCATTCTATGATTCTGTGATTCTATACAGCCAGGGCTGTCCACACCACCTTCAGAGAAGAGGGCCAAGACAGAGCAATTATTTCTACTCTTTGTTAGTCCAGTTCAGCTAAAGCAAACTTCCATCCTGGACCAAGGTCTTTCTGATAACTGATTTATTATATCACCATAAACCAAGAGTAAAGCAGAACAACCAACCCAGTTTCAAGTGAAAGTAGGCAGAACTGAAGCAAACCACAGGTCCTAAAGTCCCAACCTCAATTCAATTCAAAGGGGACATTAGGAGTAGTGGGAAGTGTCCTCAACTCCCTTCTAGCCTCAGCTCTCCGTGCTCAAACACTCAAGCACTTTCTAATAACAGGCTTTGGGAAACTGGACATGAATTTGGCCTATCCAGATGTCCACTTTTTAATTTTTTTTTTTTTTAATGTTCCATTTACTGTGAAGGAAGGAAGTGGTGAGAAAGCTGAGTTACGTGCCCAGCCGCAGAGCCCCAGCAGCTTACAGTCTTGCCGCCTTCCCAAGGACAGTCATGTTCTTGGCAGGCTGAGGTTAGCAGCAGGCTCACCTAAAAGTCCTTATGGCTGCTGTTAAATCTTCCATAACATGGCAGAGGACATCTTGTTAGTGGAAACTCAGTCATTTCTAATCCCATTTCTGACTGGCAAATTACCCCCTGTGCCCTCCTAACGCCACAACCGCGGTCAAGTCCAGCAGCGTCTGGGGTGATTGAATCCAGAGCTTTGGGGCTTATTTGGGTCATGTGTGCCAGACCTCAAAGTGACCTTAACTAATAATCCCTTGTTTCTCTTCCTCTTTCATGTACTTACTTTCCAGGATCATTCTCTTTCCAAAAATAATATTAGTTTTGGCCCCATACCCTGCTCTGTTTCACTCTCCCCACGTCTGGAGCAGTAAGGACAAGAACAATGTTCTCTGCCTTTAAAACAATTCTCTGTCAACCACAGGTGTGTCTTTTTCCTTGCATTTCTCGTGTTTCAAAGGGGGAAGATGGAGCATTTTTGCACTAAGGGAGCTCTGTGTCCAGTGCTTGTCACTTGTACAGCATCCATCAGGACTGCTTTTTTGTGTCCAGTTCTGGGGTCCCCAACACAAGAGGCTCATCAGACTGTTGGAGTGGGTGCAGAGGAGAGCCACAAAGATGATTAGAGGGCTGGAGCACTTCCCCTGTGAGGACAGGCTGCATTGAGTTGGGGATGTTCAGCCTGGAGAAGAGTCCCTGCAGATCCTATAGTGGCCTTCCAGTACCTGAAGGGGGCTACAAAAAAGCTGGGGAGGAACTCTTTATAAGGGTTTGTAGTGAAAGGATTTAGGGGGAATGGATTGAAGCTGGAAGAGGGCAGATTTAGACTGGATTTTAGGAATAAATTCTTTACAGTGAGTGTGGTTGGTGAGACATTGGAACAGGTTGCCCAAGAAGGTGATTCACAGAATCATGGGATCATAAAATGGTAAGGTTGGAAGGGACCTCAAGGACCATCCAGTTCCAACCTCCTGCCATAGGCAGGGACACCTCCCACTAGCACAGCTCACTCAAGGCCTCCTCCAACCTGACCTTGAACACCTCCAGTGAGGGAGCAGCCACAACCTCTCCGGGCAACCTGTGCCAGTATCTCACCATCCTCACTGTAATGAGAATCCTCCTCCTAGCATCCAGTTTCAATCTCCCCTCTGCCACTTCAAACCCGTTGCCCCTTGTCCTGTCATGGCAAGTCCTTGTCAATAGTCCCTCCCCAGCCTTCCTGTAGCCCCCTTCAGATCCTGGAAGGCTACTCTAAGGTCTCCTGGTTCTCTTCTCTTCCCCAGGCTGCAGAGCTCCAACTCTCTCAGCCTGTCCTCAGAGCAGAACTGCTGCAGCCCTCTGAGCATCTTTGTGGCCTCCTCTGGACTGGTTCCAACACTTCCATGTCCTTTCTGTGCTGGGGGCTCCAGAACTGCACACAGGACTCCAGGTGGGGTCTGAGGAGAGCAGAGTAAAGGGGCAGAATCCCCTCCCTTGCCCTGCTGCCCACACTAGGGGTTGAAGCTCCATCCTTGAAGATACGCAAGGTCAGTTTTGAATGGGCTCTGGGCAACCCAATCTAGTTAAGGATGCCCCTGCTGACTGCGGGGAGGTCAGACTAGATGACCTTTGGAGGTGCCTTCCAACTCAAACCATTCTCTGGTTCTATGATTCTATTATCCTGTGATTTACTGGATTTATTCCCATCCCATTTCAATGTTCTTCAAAGCTGAAGGAGAATTCCTAAGCAGAGGCACTAACGCACGGTCATTTTGTTCCAACTTAAGACGTTCGTCCGGCGCATTAAGAATAACCTCACAAAGCAAAGAACAATGCACAGATACTAAAGGATAGAGGGACAGAAACAGCAGGCAGAGCCTGGCCCTGGAATGCTGTGGTCCATTTTGTTGGCTGCAGTGAGAATCAGAAGCTGGAAAGCTACTGATGATAAAATTATAACAAGAAACTGTTAACACTTTTAACAGCGGAGTGACATCATCCTTGGAGAGAAATCACTGTAGGAGTCAGTGGACCTTTTTATCACTTCACAGCAAGGCTGGATGCCTTTCTAGAAGATACACCAGGCTACAAGTCTGGACTCCAGCAGGCTGTGAACTGGAGGAAGGAGGCTAGACAGAGGCTAAATGACTCTTCCCCTCTCACTTTAAACTTTCACGGATCAGTGAGAATAGATTTATTCCTTTTGAATGCACAAGCTTCAAGCCATGGCAGAGTTTTACAGGCCTATGAAGACTGCAGAGCAGACATGATGCAGGGGCAGTATTTGCTTGCATTTAAGGGACAGGATACTCACTGAGCAGTGTGAGCACTCAGAACAGCTCTCTTAATCTACCTGCAGAAGAGGAGGTGCTGCTTTGTGTTTTACTCAGTCACACCTTCCTCTCTGTCCACATGAAATCAAGTGAGAAAGGGCTTAGGCTGTAAACTCTGATGGGAAAGTGGGAGAAGTTCTGGCAAGCAGCCCTCTTGACCCATCACCCTTCAAAACTTCCCTGCTGGCTGGGGAGGACAGGTCACCATCACACCAACAGCAGCCCAAGCCGGAGAAAGCTGCTGTCGCTTGTCAACATTACCAGTTCTGTTGATTTAATAACAGGAACTGCTAGGTGTGCTGTGCTGTAATGCCAGCAGATTAATGTGGGAGAGGATGGGCAGCTTAGCAGAGCAAAGGGATGCAGAGGCTCCCGTTCCATTTGCAAATAGCAGGGCAGGGCAGGAAGGGTGAAATGGAGAAGTGTTAATGCTCCATTAGCTTATCTGATGGGTGGAATCAGCAGCCCTGGGTTTGAGGGTTGGGTTGTTTCGTCGTGTTTCCTATTGACAAACAGCACTTTTCTTGCCCTTCCTCTCACGGGGGAGAGTTAATTGCCTTCCCTCTTTCTCTGCCTCTCCACCCAAGCACTGGACAGCGCAGAGGTTCCAGCTGCTGAGGCTTTGCAGGGGCTGGTGTGGGCACCTGCTGCAGCACTTCCCAGGCCTTTCAAGCACACAACATCTCAGCTTTGCATCCTGAGTTTTGGAGAGAAATTGCACTCCCCCCCTCTCCATTTTCAGGCTTGGAGTGAGGACAACTACCCACATGACCTGGGGAGTCCTGAGCTATTTTCATTGCTTGTGGTACTCTGCTTCCTGGGAGCAAAGGGAGTGCTGCACAGGAAAGAAAGAACCTTTCTGAGCCAAGTACTGTTTCTTTAGAAAAAAAATGTTCTAGAGGCAATAAGAGGAGCTTACTTATCCCCTGGTGTTAGATCTGAGGTTTTCTAGGCTTCTCCATAGGCTGCCTTGCTCTGGGCAGCCCTGCACTGCTGACTGCCCTTCCAATCTGAAGTGGACTGGTCCTCTGCTGCCTTACACCCAGCTGTGGCTCAGCAGCTGTTTCAGCTTGGCTAGGACCTCAAAACGAGGCCAAACTTATGTAATTGAGTCGTCAACATCTGCTGAGAGATCATTTATTGTGTTGCCCTGCTCCTTCCCTTCCCATTTAGACAGGAAAGTCTTATACAATAACTTCACCTCGTGGAAAAGGTCACGTACAGAGTTCACAAAACACTGTCTTTCTGTTCCTTTGTTTCTTGCTTACTATCCCTATGCCCATCCCATAAGCCACAAAACAGGGGGGGATATTTAAAAATACTCTCTGTTTTGGCACCTTCCCTATAATTTGGCAATATTTGGGTCGAGGCTTTCGGTTTACATTTATCCAAGTTTCATAAAAACCAGGACAAAGCTCAGCTGGAGTTTCACAGTTCTGCTGAGTTTCACAGAGAAGCCTCGTGCAGAATCACTGCAGCTTTCATAGATCTCCATCCAGCCCATAAATCAATGGAGGCCAACTTGAAACTCAGCCCAGGTATGCCCTGACACCCCAGCAGCCCCAGGACTGATCCAGACAGCTGCACAAAACCTCGCAGAGCCTTCAGTTCACTTTCTGCATGTCCCATCCCTTCTACTTTCAGTGGTCCACTGCCACCAACCAAATGGTGCCATTACACAGCCCACCTGCACACCAACATCCTCACCTCACTGATGTCCCATGGGAGCAACAGGCAGAACTATTATCACTTGCTGCAAACTGTTCTTTCCTCTCCTCTCTTTTTCTTTCTCTGTTATTTTGGTTGGTTGGTTGGTTTTGTCTGGGTTTAGTTTGATTCAGTTTGGTTTGGTTTGGTTGGTTTGGTGTGGTTTGATTTGGTTTGATGTGGTTTGGTTTGGTGCAGTTTGGTTTAGTGTGGTTTGGTTTGGTTTGGTTTGGTGTGGTGTGGTTTAGTTTGGTGTGGTGTAGTTTGGTGTGGTGTGGGTTGGTTTGATGTGGTTTGGTGTGGTATGGGTTGGTTTGGTGTGGTGTGGTTTGGTGTGGCTTGTTTTGTTTTGGTTTGATTTGTTTTGGTTTGGTGTGGTGTGGTTTGGTGCAGTTTGGTTTGGTCTGGTGCGGTTCGGTGTGGTGTGGTTTGGTTTGCTGCAGTTTGGTTTAGTGTGGTTTGGTTTGAATGGTTTGGTTTGGTGTGGTGTGGTTTAGTTTGGTGTGGTGTAGGTTGGTGTGGTGTGGGTTGGTTTGGTGTGGTGTGGTTTAGTTTGGTGTGGTGTAGGTTGGTGTGGTGTGGGTTGGTTTGGTGTGGTGTGGTTTAGTTTGGTGTGGTGTAGGTTGGTGTGGTGTGGGTTGGTTTGGTGTGGTGTGGTTTAGTTTGGTGTGGTGTAGGTTGGTGTGGTGTGGGTTGGTTTGGTGTGGTGTGGTTTAGTTTGGTGTGGTGTAGGTTGGTGTGGTGTGGGTTGGTTTGGTGTGGTGTGGTTTAGTTTGGTGTGGTGTAGGTTGGTGTGGTGTGGGTTGGTTTGGTGTGGTGTGGTTTAGTTTGGTGTGGTGTAGGTTGGTGTGGTGTGGGTTGGTTTGGTGTGGTGTGGTTTAGTTTGGTGTGGTGTAGGTTGGTGTGGTGTGGGTTGGTTTGGTGTGGTGTGGTTTAGTTTGGTGTGGTGTAGGTTGGTGTGGTGTGGGTTGGTTTGGTGTGGTGTGGTTTAGTTTGGTGTGGTGTAGGTTGGTGTGGTGTGGGTTGGTTTGGTGTGGTGTGGTTTGGTTTGGTGTGGTGTGGTTTGGTTTGTTGGTTGTTTTGGGTTTTTTTTGGTGAGTATCAGATGTGAAAAACTGAAACGGTGATCTCTCAGCGTGTACCTTGTCTCTGCTGCCTGCTGGAAAGTCACAGCAGAAAATGAAAAATGAGCGAGGGAGGAATTCAGAACACACTGAATTGTTCAAAAGGCAACAGGGCAAAAGAAGTCCAACTTCACTGTGGTTTTGCTGGTCTTGACAGAGTTGCACCAAGAGACAAATACTCAGATGTTCCACTGACTTGTCAGCAGGCAATTGGTAAAAATCTTTTAGCACTCTTCCTTGAGGAGGGATCTCTTTTTGTTTCTTTTCTTTTCTTCCCACAAGCTCCTGTGGGTATGATGAGGCATTCCCCAAAGAGCTCTAATGATCTCATCCTAGCTGACCTTAGGAAGAAACCTTTAGCCCAAGCCTGAACACTGATCAGCAAGTGCTCACTGCTCATGGCACAACTGCTGCCTGATGCTCCAGTTTGGTCTTGCATCGCTTTACCCACAAGGGTTTCCATGGCAATTAATACACAGCATCATACCTGTTATATCATGCCCAATCTGCTGTTTTTCCAAGGGGTGTACTGGGTGCCAGCCCTCAAAATCCTTGAAAAGCCTTGGATCTATAGGGTGGTAATTACCCACTGTCTGTGGAGCAAATCCAAAGCACACTCTGGGGCTGCGAAGCTGTAATTAGGCTGTAGCCTGCATGACTAACTGACTGCTGCCAGTCCTCCCAGTCACAAGGTGTAACGTAGCCCTTGCAGCCACAGGATGTTTTCCTACATCTGAAAGCCTTTGCAAGGATTTCAGGGACTGGGTGGGATTTGGCTGCTGTAAAACTAGATTCAGATTTTAACTCAGATTTATTGGTAGCAGACATCTCTGTGTGCAACTTTCCCACTGCATGAGACCTCCCTATGTTTAGTGACACCAAAAGGACCTGTCCCCAGAGCATGCCTGCAGATGGGGTCAATCGGTTTTTGCATGCCTGAGTCTGGGTCATGTAACAGGAGACTCTGTGCTCTGTGATCTGAGCCTCTTTCCCCTGCTGGGTAACCCTGTTCATGAGATGTGGGCTGGTATTAGAGACCAGGAAACTATCTGTGTCCAGTGTGAGGCTTCATGGGAGACAGAGGGGAGCAGGGAGAGTCAGGAACTCAGCTCCTGCAGAAGATAGCAAGGTCTTTCCTCATGCTCTGCTCTAAACAGCTTTTCAGTGCTAATACACAGCAATGTCTAACATCCACTAGCATGTGTCAAAGGGGATCCACCTTGAGAAGTCAGTAGTTGGACTTGTGGTACTCAGAGGTCTTTTCTGACTGAACCAATTCTCTGATTCTATGTGAGACACCAGAACTATGCCCACCCTACGTGAACACACAAGCACACTGCCCTCAGAAAAGCTGTGAGAGCTCTATGATCATTTTCTTGATTGTCCACTCAGCCATCCTCACAATTTTCCAGTCTGAGGGACCACAGGAGACATAAAAGGGGAAGATCCAGGCTTTAAAATGATCAAGGGAAAATAGATCAGTAGGATATAGAGGTGTGAGAGAAAGAGAGTACTATTAAGGGAAAATCTAGGGTTCAGAGGTGTGGTACTGGCCCAGCAGAAGGCTACAAGGGTGTAACCACACAGTCACACCCAATGCTTTGATTTTCAGCTCATCTCCTTGTTTCGGCCTCCACCCCTCAGGGGTACTACTGAATTCACTGTGCTGTGTTGAGGGCAGGGTATTTTCAGTAGCAGGGACAATTGCCTCTGAATTCAAGTCCTCTGAGGACTGCTTTGGAGGGTGAGCATGGTGGTCACATTCAGAGGAGGACACACAATGTGCTCCTTTGCTCACTCCTGTCATTCGGATCCCCAGGTCCTGCCATTATGCCGATTAATTCTGTCTCCCAGTGTTTACCCACTTTGTGCCGCAGGGATTTGAAGGTTATACAATGCATGCTTGGGACAAAGTAATTTCTTGTCCTTCTGAAACCTGGGAAGGTACAGCAAGATCTCTAGAGCACAGAAAGCTCCGTGAAGTACATGTGAGAATGATGATAATTCATTTGCTTTGCCCAGTGCTTGCTGTTTGCATTCCGAGCACGATTTTCTGTGGGACTCTGGAATTTCACGTTAGCTTTGGTGCAGTCATTTCTAAGAGTTCTTGAGACATTTTACAAATGTTTACAGCTAGATAGAAGGGGTAGAAGGTAGGTATAGCTGAACTGGAGCTGGCTCAATACCACTGACTCATCAAAGGATGATTGTGCTGGTTAAGAGCCTACCCATAATACATGCCCGAAGCACAAACAGAGGCAGGGAGCACTGACTGGTGACCTGACAGCTGTGAAAGAAATTTGCAGTCACAGTCAAGACCTCAAGTCAGGAAACCTCAAAGGGGCAGGTGGAGTCCCATCACTGGGACATCACTGTAGAGCACAGAATCATAGAATCATAGAACGGTAGGATTGGAAGGGACCTCAACACTCATCCAGTTCCAACCCCCTGCCAGAGGCAGGGACACCTTCCACTAGCACAGCTCACTCAAGGCCTCGTCCATCCTGACCTTGAACACCTCCAGGGAGGTTGTGGATCTTTGATCACATTCTGTGCCCTCTGTGCTCCACAACCTCCCTGGGCAACCTGTGCCAGTGTCTCACCACCCTCACTGCAAAGAACTTCTTCCTAACATCCAGTTTCAATCTCACCTCTGCCAGTTTAAATCCATTACTCCTCATCCTGTCATTACAAGATGTCACAAACAGTCCCTTCTCAACCCTCCCACAGGTCCCTTTACTGGAAGGCTACTCCAAGGTCTCCTCAAAAACGCAGGTGAGGACTCCCAAATCTCTCAGCCTGTCCTTATAGCAGAGCTGCTCCATCCCTGTGAGCATCTTTGAGGCCTCCTCTGGACTGGCTCAAACAGTCCCATGTCCTTCCTGTGCTGAGGGCTCCAGAACTGCACACAGGACTCCAGATGGGGTCTGATGAGAGCAGAGTAAAGGGGCAGAATCCCCTCCCTTGCCCTGCATCTTTCTGCACATCTATTGGTGGCAGCTTTGTCGGCTGTATCACCAAGACAAGGTGAAGAGATGAGAAGTCACACCAGTGAGATGATTGAGTCCCATAATATATCTCTTTTCCCCTAAGATTTTCTCCTACAGACTCTCCAGGTTCTTACTCTCTCGCTCTCACTTAATGAGAGACATTCCCAAGTCTGCTGGTAGTCCTCAGAGTTTTGTATGTCACTTTGTGGAAGGTTGTATGCAGATCCTGACTGAAAATGTATACAGACACACATATCTTTGAAACAGCTGTTCTTCACCTTCTGCTCTTCAGCTTCTGTGTGGTGAGCTGGAACAAACTTTACAGAAAGCTCATTTCCATCCTTTAATTTTTAAGTGTGAGTATTGCAGCTTCCAGAAGGACTTTAAGGGCAGGTAAAGTTGTTTTCTCCTTGAGAGACTAATAAAGTGAAACTTACACCTTGCAGCTGCCCTGGTCATTCTCCTCAAGGCATGTTCACCTCGCTCCCTCAGCAGGAGAAGGGACCCACTGCTCCCCTCCTGGCACTAAGCATTGTGTATGAGGCCATACTGGGCTCCTGTTAGAGAGGGGATCAATGTTTTAGCTGCAAAGAAAAGAAACTGAATCACAATAGAGGTTGCTGGAGAGAGGACTTTGGAAAACATTCTCTGTTTCTAATTTTGGTAAGGAAACAGGCAATTACTGTCTTAAAAAAAAAAATTAAATGTCATGAAATTTCAAACTCCGTTTGTTTCTGATAAAACTCGTAACTTGTGACAGGGGTTGCTGGAAATGTCCCTTAATAGCAGTGTGGGGTTGGCAAGAAATGTTTAATCTGTGCTCTAGCCTTTTCTTCATGTGGTTGGACTGGCCTATAGTCAGATTAAAAACTCATCTGGTTAGTTGAGTTCTTCAAAATAAATTTGAGCCAGTCTCTGCTTCACAGCAGCTGTACCAAGTCTCTTCAGAGAAGTTGTTAGAACGAGGAGTCAGCAGGCACTAAAATGCCATTTACCAGCTTAGCTGAACTGCTAAGAGAGGGAGTCTGAAATCTTGATCTATGTCTTCAAGCGTTGGTGGAGGTCCAGCTCTACCTACTACCCAAGAAGGCTGGGTCAGACATGTTGGATGTGCACCCAGGAGGCAGAACAGTGCTGTTTACACATGTTGGCATCTGAGTCACCTCCATGCTTCATTAAGCTGTAATTCCTGAAGTAGAACATGTTCAGTAGGCTGGGTTTAAATGACCATGCAGATATTTGGGCACCAGTCTATCTTTAGATTTTGTCTTAAGAGGTTTATTTGGCTCTAATGCAGACATATCAACTTTCTATGACATAATGTGATCTGCACAGCAGAGGTAGGGGACTACCCTGACACTCATTGCACACATGAGCATCAAACCCTGTGGTCCGCATCTTTAATTGAAGGTCTTCACAACACCACTAGCCCATTTCAAAAAGACTCTTAGGTCTAAATCCCAACTGTTTGAATGGACTCACTGGCTTCAAGCCCATCAAAGATTCCATCACTTTTACCTGCACTGGTGGCCCAAGCACTTATAAACAATCTCTTCCTTACAAAGTTGAAGTCTCATTAAATGATTTCTTCAGTGATTGCCCTGAATGTCTGCAAATAGTCTTTCATGCCCTAGTGTTCAGATTTGGAGATGCTTTATTTCTGGAAACGTGCAAGGCTTGAAGACAGGGTAAGAAAAGGTGAATGGGTCTATCCTGACATGCCTCACTACTGTGGAATGGAGTTTCTTTAGTCATTAATAATGGAAAACATATCACCATGTGTTGCTTTTATGTTGCCATGGATGTATAGAATCACAGAATTGCAAGTTTGGAAGGGACCTCAAGGATCATCTAGTTCCAATCTCCTGCCACAGGAAGGGACACCTCCCACTAGTACAGGTCACTCAAGACCTCATCCAACCTGGCCTTGAACACCTCCAGGGAGGGTGCAGCCACAACCTCCCTGGGCAACCTGTACCAGTGTCTCACCACCCTCACTGCAAACAACTTCCTCCTAACATCCAGTTTCAATCTCCCCTCTGCCAGTTTAAACCCATTGCCCCTCGTCCTGTCATTGCAAGATCTTGTCAATAGTCCCTACCCAGCCTTCCTGTAGGCACCCTTCAGATACTGGATACTCTGTACCAGAGACAGCAGAAGCAACAGAAGTCACCAACCTTGGTGGGATAGGACCCCCAGCTGGGCTTTAGCTTGTGTTTGACAGTGCACAGTTCATCTCCCACGGCTACTGCAGCCTGCCTGAGGCAGTGGGAATTAATTACAGAGCTTGAGAAGAAAAGTGAGTAACAGAAGTGAAATATTCCCATTGGTGTCTCTTGAATGAGATCTCCCAGATAATGTCTGCCGATGATAAAGAATGATGCTAGGTGAGATAATGGTGCTAATTAGAAGGACACGGCGCCCAGCCTTCACCCAGCTCCTGTGCAGCTCTATGAGGTCATGCATGAACAGGTTCCAAGGAAAAAGGCAAAGCATCTTCAACAGATTCACCTGTGATAAGCACATTTCAGTGACTCAGGGCAGGATGAGTAGGTGCTGGAATTTTCATATCCATGTAAAAATAACATAGTATTAAAGATTTTTTTTTTTCCCCCTTTTTCCTTTTCACCACAGGTTCTATCTAAAATTAAAAACAAGCAAATGGAAATCTGAAGCAGAAAACAAATATCCATTATCTGTGGATATTTGCTGTCATTCAGGGGTGCTCTGCCCCTGAGTTGTCACATCCTAGCATGGTAAGAAATAAAACAAACCTGCATGAAATTACTTCCAGTCAGCGTTAAGGTAGGTCCTGAGTGACCAAAATCTCTGTCCTTTGAAACACATCCAGATCACATTCATTATGCAGGCTGTGTTCTGATGCAGTGTGGAATTTGTTTTATCCATCACGTGAGAGAGAAAACATCCAGTCCAAAAAGGGAGATGTCAGGCTCCATGCAAATCCACTCATCGGAGAGAAGCGATGCCGCAAAGACACAAAGAGGGCTCAGCAGTGTAATCAGCCTCCCTATTGCCTTGTGGACAGAACCATCATTGAAGGATTAATAACAATCTGAAAGCTTCATTGGAAAGATCTCCCTTGTTTGTTTTGGCTTCCAGAGCATTTCTAAGCGTAATTACTAGCAGTTGAGAAACGGAGAGGATGAAACAAATCTTGTGGTTAGCGTGCAGGGCGGTGGCTCAGGAGACACAGGTTGATTTCTAACCTCTGTCACGGTCCAGTGTCACACATGAAAAAGAACCTTTAATTCATCTGCTGCTCACATCCTTTCCTAGGATAGCAATGAAGCTGCTCTTTGCCTGCCCAGTGCTTGAGTGCCAGCAGCATGAGCTGCAACTCTGGACAGAACAGCGCCAGATCTTTGGGGCCTGCTGAAGAACTGTTGGAGCGGGTCCAGAGGAGGCCACAAAGATGCTCAGAGGGCTGCAGCAGCTCTGCTGTGAGGACGGGCTATGACATTTGGGGCTTTTCAGACTGGAGAAGAGAAGGCTTTGAGGACACCTTATAGTAGCCTTCCAGTATCTGAAGGGGGCCTACAGGAAGGCTAGGGAGGGACTATTTACAAGGTCTTGCAATGGGCAAAGGATAATGGGTTTAAACTGGCAGAGAGGAGATTGAAACTGGATGTTAGGAAGAAGTTGTTTGCAGTGAGGGTGGTGAGACACTGGCACAGGTTGCCCAGGGAGGTTGTGGAGCACAGAAGCACAGAATGTCATCTTCGATCTTCGATCACATTCTGTGCTTCTGTGCTCCACAACCTCCCTGGAGGTGTTCAAGGCAAGGCTGGATGAGTCCTTGAGTGACCTGTACTAGTGGGAGGTGTCCCTGCATATGGCAGGGGGTTCAAAGTGGATGATCTTTGAGGTCCCTTCCAACCTTACCTTTCTATGATTCTATGATTCTATGTCATTCAGACAGCTACAATGTCCCCCCCTCCTTCCAAGGTCCCCAACGCTTATGTGTAAGCCTTTTTTAACTGCAACATACTACTTCAGATGGGGAAAAAACAGAGCTGCTGTGTGCAGCCTTGCATCCTTTAAGCCAGCCTACAGGGAAGGATTTGTGCTCCATGAGAATGAACATCTTCGTTAAGATCCACGTTTGCTGGGCAGTGACAAATCTTTCCCGCAGAGCACAGCGATTAAGGTTTAATTTTATTCGGGATTACAGGCAGTTCCGTTTGCAAAGCAGCCCTCATCCAAGGCTGCACACAGAGTGCCTGGAAATGAACGTTGCTCTCCAACTGCTCTAAGCTGCTTTGGATAAGAAATGATGGTTTCAGGCAGATTAGGAGCGTAAGGAAGATCTCCAGGCTAAGAGGAAGTTAAGAGAACATGCCACCATGAGCTCAGGAAGAAATGATGCCACCTGAAAGGGTCTGAGTCTTTCAAATCACTTGGGAGAGCTGGAAATTCCAACTGGACTCCAGAACACGAAATTTCACCATGAGAATAGCTTAGACAATGGAATCATCCACCAAGAGAAGCAGTGGATTTAACCTACATTGGACAGTCTCAAGACTCAGCTCGATGGGATGCTCAAGGCCAGGCTGGATGAGGCCTTGAGTGACCTTTACTAGCGGGAGGTGTCCCTGACTATGGCAAGGGGTTGGAACTAGATGATCCTTGAGGTCCTTGCAACCTTCCCATTCTATCATTCTATGATTCTATGATTTCAACTACACTATTACCCAAGAAGGTTGGAACAGATGGTCCTTGGGATGGATTCCTTCCAACCTGGCATTCTGTGATCCTGTGGGAAAGTTGTGGAGGAAAGAAGAAAGTCAATGGGGAAAGGAGAAAGCTGATGTGGAAAGGGTAGATTAGTGAGGATGATTAATTCACAGATGATGAGCACAAAGACAGTCCATGCATGTGTGTGTGTATATATATATTTAAATCATCACTAGGAAAACCTATAGGCTTCATTCTGCTTAGAGAAACGAGCCAGTGGTCCTGGTTCTGGAGGGTTTGTTATATTCAAATCACTTGGGAGAGTTGGAAATTCCAACTGGACTCCAGAAGACAAATTTTCACCATGAGAACAGTTTAGACATTGGAATCATCTGCAAAGAGAAGCAGTGGATTTCCCTACATTGGGCAGTCTCAAGACTCAGCTTGATGGGATGCTGGACCAGCTCATTTCAACTCCACTATTATCTGAAAAGTCTGGACCAGATGATCCTTGGGATCCCTTCCAACTTGGCATTCTGTGATCTTGTGGGAAAGTTGTGGGGGAAGGAAGAAAGACGATGGGGAAAGGAGAAAACTGATGATGAAAGGGTGGATTAGTGAGGATGATGAATTTACAGATGATGAGCATGAAGACACACTCTCTCTCTCTCTCTCTCTCTTTCTCTCTCTCTCTGTATATCTACATCTATATCTGTATCTCTATATCAATCATCACTAGGAAAGCCTATAGGCTTCATTCTGCTTAGAGAAACAAGCCAGTGGTCCTGGTTCTGGAGGGTTTGTTATATGGTAGCCATGAGGAGCATTACAGGAGTTGAAATTACAGGTGTCACCATAGAGACAGAGGTGAATAAAATCTGTCTTGTCCAGTTCAAGAGCTGCATAAGGAAGATGGACAGAGGGCTGCAGAAGAAACAAGGCAGAGGAAAAGGAAGTGGTGCTTGGAGGGCTGCAGGGATGAAATATTCCCCTTGTTACCTAGCACCCTGTTGATGCAGATTGTATCTCCTCTGGGGCTCCATCATAGCCACATGCCCATTGTGCCAGAGAAAGCTATTTAAATCCAACATATTATTATTTGTTCTTAAATACATATGTTCATCTCCCCTCTGGGAGCAGGAGGAGGAGGACAGTGTGGATATCTGATAAATATTTCATCCTCACTGCAGTGACAGCTTTGATTTGTGCAGCAGCTTGGAATAAAATGCTGATAATTTTTCATGGGGGAAAAAAAAAAAAATCATGGACATCATTCTCATGTGTCACAAAGAGAACAGCAGAGAACTGAGCTGCCTGGATGAGCCATTATCCCAGTGCCAAAATCCTGGAGGGATATTAAGTTGACATTTTTAACCTGGAGAAGTAATGTTGCAATCACCCCTAATGAAGTAGATTCTGCTTGTTTATTGTTTTTCAAGTGTCTGCAGCTCTTGCTCATCAATTTTTCACATTATTCCTTGGCTGTTTTCTCACATTCAGACTCTTCTGGTTTGATGTTTTGTTCTCAGGAGATTTCTTTCATGATTTTTTACCATTTCCTCGGAGAGATCTTTTTTTCTTGTTTTGTTTTGTTTTGGTTTTTTTTCAGTGTTACTTATTTTTTAATTCCAGATGAATGTTGTGGCTGTGCTGAGGTGTAGCAAGATGAGAAAGGAAGGCAGTGGAAACTGCTTTAACTGAGTGACATGGAAAAACCCCTCTGGCTCCCTGTCAACCAAAGGTCGACTGCAGTCAGAGCCACAACTCTGTCAATGGATCCTAAATCCAGTATGTGGCATTGATCCCCAGCTTCGTAAACATCACACAGGCAGTGGTGACATCAGTCCTGATATCAGCATGATGAAAGAGAATCACAGAATCAAGCAGGTTGGAAGAGACCTCCAAGCTCACCCAGCCCAACCTAGCACCCAGCCCTAGCCAAACAA
>VWZE01008609.1:27574-43720 GCA_013396675.1 Eubucco bourcierii
CCACACCACCACCAAAAATAACAAAAGGACCTCCTGCGTACCTTAGCAAATATAAATTAGATGTTTCCCTTTTTATTTTTTTTTTTCCTTTGGAGCTGTCTGGAATCTCAGGAGGCACCCTCCAGCAAACTCTACCCAGACGTGCAGACAGCAGGGGTGTGTCAGAGCACTCGTGTGAGAGCCAAAGTTAAAACAGGCCTGCAAAGCACCAGTAGCTCCACTCTTATGAGTAACGCATCCCAAAGGTGCCATAACATGCACGGATCCAATGAGTTCTGGGGCGCTGGAAGGAGCACAGCGAGAGGAGGAGCTGCAGAGGAGAGTTTCTTAGGAAAGCCAACAAGTTCTTTTTCCACAATTTATCATACTCCACTTACACTGTGAGTTTGCCTTTCCCTCCAACTGCAGAGATGAAAAGTCACACAGCTCCAGCATGGCTTGAGCCAGCCAAGAAAAAGAAAAGCAGCTTTTTCTGCTCCCCAGGGCATATATTATGGCTATTTGTTAACTCCTTTTTTCTTTTTTCTTTTTTTTTAATATGTGGAGGAGACAAACTTCAAGGAGGGAATGTGGTCATCTCTTATCTGAGACAAAATCTGCCATGTTGGAACAAGCTGAACATGTTTTGTTAGGAAGATGTGTGAGGGGTAGGAATATATTGGAGTGGTCATGCTTGGCTTTTTCAGCACGAATGCAGCAGCATGGTGCTGCCTTTCTGAATGCCAGGCATGCAGTGGGCTCTTAGGGTGCTAGGAGGAAACAAACATACAACATCTGCAACCTGGCAAGAAGTATAATTTGTGTGCCAGAGTAGAGCAGGATGGAGGTCAGCAGCAAAGAAGATGTGACCTTTGATCAAATTCTGTGCTTCTGTGCTCCACAATCTCCCTGGAGATGTTTAAGGTCAGGTTGGATGAGGCCTTGAGCAACCTGTTCCAGTGGAAGTGTACCTGCCTGTGGCAAGGGGTTGGAACTAGCTGATGTCTGAGGTCCCTTCCAACCTACACCATTCCATGATTCTATGAATCTTTCCAGGAACACAGAAATACCCACGGAAGACAGGAAGCTGTAAGATCCAAAACATGTGCCGTGAGGCTTTCAAGCAGTACATAATTAACTACATCCCAAATACATGCAAATCATTTGGATGTGTAACCAAATCTCCTGAAGTCTGAAAACTCAGTGTGTGAGAGACTGGGGACTGTTTAATCACTCACTCTAACAGCAGGATTGTCATTAAAAAGGCTCCATCCATGCAGCAGATGCGATTCCTGCAGCGGGAGGGACAAGGCATGCAAATGCTCCTCACATTTTCTTTTCTGGTTCTCCCAGCGGTTTCATTTCTATCCGATGAGTCTACAATTTTAAGAAGGAGAATGGCACATTAGTCTCTCTGGTAATACTGCTCAGGATGAAAGCACTCTCATTGTTCACCCTGAAAGAGTCAGATTTGCTGAAGCAAGAACTGTCACAACAGGCTGAGGTCCCAGGGATTCCTACGGGAGGTAGCCTGACATACTCGAAGCTGATTTGCATTCATTTGTGACTATTACATCATCTATTTGTCCAATGGTTCTAAAGATGTTTAGTCAATGCATACCTTGAGTTAATTCAAGAGAAAAACTGTCAGGTAGTACACCAAGAGATGGGTGCAGTAATCCTGCAGCCCCTTCTCGTTCAACACAATCTGCAGAAGGATTTCATCACAGGAGTCAGTGAGCTATAAATGTTGAAAATACCAAGATGCTCAAACTACCTGAAAATGTTGCAACTGTCAAGGTAAATAGCAAATCCACAAGGGTTCTTGAGATCAAAGCCTGGCAAAGAGTGTCACAGGAAGGAGAGAGGGAAGGGGGAAAGAATGAGAAGGGCAGAAATAAGCTCCCAAGCCTACTGGGAGAGAGCTTTGGAAAACTCGAAATAACAACACAAATACAGCTCCATCACTGGCTCTAATTAGGATAAATCAGGGTTCCCCTAATAGCTTTTAATCTTCTTGGCTTCTTTGGAAGGAGTGACCACACACAAGGTGTGCAGTCCTGTGTTAGACCATGTGGATGTGGAGGAGAGCACCACACTCACAGCCCCCCCACCCTGCTGGTAAGGATGCAGCACTCCTAAGCAATGTCCCATACAGGATAAGATGTTCAGACTGGCCAGACAAAGAGGGAGAAGGGAGACCAAGGACATCCCAGTCTGCAAAAGCACCTGTCCCCATCAGCACAGCCTTTGCAAGGTAAGGTGCAGGTGACATCATGCCTCCCTCAACTGAATTAATTGTTTTCCTTCTGCAGATGCTGCTGTTCCAGTCACCCCAAACCCTGCAGAGAGATGCCCTTCAGGTGGAGCTACTGACCATGCTGTAAAGAGCAGGTGGAGCATTTTTGCCCTCCATGTGCTTAGAAATGCACTGGGTACATTTCAGCTGCTCCATAGCTTCATTCATTTTATTTTCCATTAAAGCTTTTCTTTCCCTTTCTTCAATGAGCTGCTGAGCCGCCTCTTAGAGGACAGACATCTCTTGCCAAGCTCTCTTACAGAAGGAAGAATGGAATTCCCTGTTTCCTTCTGGAGACCACAGAGATATCCTGAATCAGCTGCAGACAGCCAAAGCTCTCTTGCCTAAGGTGTAAACAGAAAATGCCAACTTTTGATTTTTCCTCTACCTTTCCAGCAAAAGTGAAGTATCAACACGGGAGAGAGGAATAAATTGTCTGCTGGTCTGCCTGGTATTCTCAGTGCGCATGAAGAAGGACTCACCCAATCAGGGGTGAGGGTGAAAATGCTTTGGTTAAAAGCAGACATCCATCCTTCCCAGGAGCTGATAGCCACTGCAACAGTCAAGGATGTTAAAAGACTTCAAAAACAAAGCTTTAAGCCATATTATTTCTCTGGGTAATCTCTGCCCCAGGGTGGGATTCATCCCTCTTTGTGAAGATCCTGTCTGCTAAGTACAGAAATCCATCTCTTCTCCTTAACAGCCTATTATACATCAATTAAGTGAAACGCTGATAATGATTTTAGTGGAGGCAGTGTCTTGGACTTTATTAGTCTTGGGCAGCAGCAGCAGTAGCAGCAGCCAGATCTTTCTCAAAGCCTAATAATCCAGACGTCTCTCAGGTGGTGACCTCGAAGTGCTCTGGTTTGGTTTGCTCTTTAT
This sequence comes from Eubucco bourcierii, assembly GCA_013396675.1. Classification (NCBI taxonomy): domain Eukaryota; kingdom Metazoa; phylum Chordata; class Aves; order Piciformes; family Ramphastidae; genus Eubucco; species Eubucco bourcierii. The sequence continues at coordinate 30,735 of VWZE01008609.1, forward strand.
TTACAGCCGAGCTGGGAGTATTTGCAGTGGGGAGCAGCACACCCCCAAGGCAACAGGAGGAGGCTTAGGCAGCCTAACCACAAGGTACCATTCCTGTCACGTAATGCAAAACAATTAATGAGTTAATTTGCATTAATCTGGTTTATGCACAGCAAGGTATTTTCATAGAATTGTTTGGGAAAAGACTTCTAAGGTCTTTTTGGAGAAAGAGATGGAAAAAGACCTGCTGCAGAGCTCCATCACACCGGGATGCAGGTAACTCAGACAAAGCAGGTGTTGAATCCCTGAGCACATCTCATCCCAAACCTTTTCTGCATGCTGATTTCCACCTGCCAAGAATCCAGACCCATGAAACAGGCTCTTCTGAAGTGTAGTTGAAACATTTTGAAAGACTGACCCTTTCTTTTAAATATTATCATACGTTTTTGCACACCAGGGAAATCTGCAGTCAGCCTTGAGCTTGGCATGTCAATGGAGCTTGGCATGTCAAGAGAGTCAGCATGCACTGCTAGTTTGGGGAGAAAAGTGGGAAAATAGGAAGCAGTTGGTTCATGCAGCTTTCTCTGATGCGCCTTCTGTGCTGCCTACTGTCTGTGTAGTGCTCTTGCTGATTTGCCAGCACCAATGTGAGCACGGAAGAGAGATGAGTTTAGCTCTCTAGCCACCAAAATACAGCCTTTCCCAGCAAGAGAAGGGAAAAGCACTGACAGGAGAGGGTGCTAATGGTTTAGGCAAGGGGAACGAACCAAATAGAACATGCAGAGTGTGCCCTCCCGACCTGTTGCCCATGCAGGAAACATCAAAGCCAGGGTCAGGTCAGTGAGCAGCTTGGACAGAGAATAAGCAGATCCAGGCTGTGGCAGCTAATCTGTATCTCTAAATCCAGCCCTATAATTATTATCACAAGCTTTCCAGGAGACCATTAGATTTGAAAAGTAAATCTGAATTTATAAATGGAGTCCTCCTAGATAGGGTCAGGGCTCTATCTGAGGCATCAGTTAATGGCATTATAGACTGATAAAAGGTTTGAAAAGCCAGGAGAGGGGTCAGGCCTGCACTGAAATGCTTCATGGCCATTCTCAGCTGCTGCAGCCTGTTTGATTCCAGTTAGATCAGCAGTTTCCAGCTGAGTCACTATTGTGGAGCCTCAATATGTGCCCTGGAGGCCACACATAAACAGGAGGAAAGGAGCTTCCCAACCTAGAAAAATAAGGGCACTGAGTCTCTGGTTACTCAAGACACATCCCTGTTTCCCTTCCCCATCCTGTTACACAAACCCCAGCTCCACAGTTGTGCCATCAGGCTCAGGACTCCAGACAAATCAGGTTTGTATGAAGATCAGAGCAAACACGTTTGGCATGGAGGTCAGCTGAGAAGCATCATTTCAATAAGGGGATGTTCCAGGCAAACATGAAACACGGGGATTTGAAGATGAGTTTCCTGCTTAATTTTTTAATCCCTTTCCAAATCTTTCCATGCACTTGCTTCTGTTCTGTGTTTTCACACACACCCTCCCCCCTCAGCTCATAGCTAATGATCTGGAGCTCTGCAGTGCCAGGTATGACCTTAAGAAACTCCCTCAGTCTCTCTGGGGAAGATCTTCCTTTGGTACAAGTTGCTTTAGTGTTCTCATCTGGGAAATAATGATGTTGTAACCTTTCCCCCTGCCTTTTGACCAGGCAGAGAACAACCTGTCTCTTCCTAAAGTGTTTGAGCTCATCAGCCAGCTATAAACACAGCCATACAATAACCTCCAGACCCATCTCCCCAGTTGATTTACAGACATGCTGCACTCACCAGTTCACTCTCAGGGTTTATCACTGTTTGGTTGGTTTTCAGTTATTTATTTAGAAATAATAAAATAAGACATAATATATAAAAATCTGTACAATCCACAATTTGTGCAGTACATTAGGAAGACTTTGATACAAAAAGGCTGCAAACAGGAAAATAGTAATGGACAACTGTCAGATGCCTAGATTGTTCACCTTACAATAGCTGCAGGCCAAAAGTCATTACAAAATCAGTTTCTGGTTGGCTGTTGGATGGCAACTATGCAGCACCCTTCTACTCTGCAATGGTCGTGAGCAGCCATAAATTAAAGACATTACAGTACTTCTCAGTTTTACCTTGTACTCCATTATGAAAAAGAAGACCTAAGAGAACAAATAAAATATCTGGACCCTTTGTCTTTTCCAAGAAGGGTGAGTGCTAAACTAACACCACAGAAGTTTTATCATGGCTGGGAGAGAGCATCATTAAACACAGCTAATCAGCGACGACTCCTACCCTCGCGACTTAACCGAGGACAACTCGCACAGAAGAGACAGAGGAAAGAGAAGATCCATCCCCACCTGCCTCAGAAATGCTCTTTTGCCACTGCACACAATATTATGTTTTAGACAATGTGTCTCATTCAAGTATTTTCAGGGAAGGGCAGAAATAACATATTTCCCCCCAGACCCTAAGCAAAATAACAGTATAACCCTTCTGTGCGAGCCAGCTTAATCCCGGGTGAAGAGGCTGAACCAACGCCTGTTGGAGTGTGTGGGTAGAGCTCTGTCAGTTTAAAGGGCCTTTAATCAAACATCAGCTTGGCCCAGGACCACCAGGACCTGAAGAAATGCTGTCAGTCACTGTGTAGTCCGCCTTTTAAAAACAACTAACTCAGTTCGCTGCTGTAGAAGTGTGCTGCGATAGTCTGTCCTACACCGGCGTGCTGAGAAACAGAAACGATGGACAAAGAGGGGAAGGGTACCATGGAGGCTACATTGCAGGTGTCTTTCTAGCAGCTTCCCCAGAGCCAGAGGCTGAGTGCAATTCTGCAATGTAAGAGTCAATCGGCAAAGACAAAGGGTTATGAGGGAAAAAAAAGAAAAAAAAAAGTAAACAAACAAAAAAAAAAAAGAGTGAGAGAGAGAGAAAGATTGTGGCAGAGAGTGTAATGGATTACCTCAATGCACACCCTTGATGAGACTAGCACTCAGAAAGCTGGTAACTTTAAAAAACGCCAGTAACTAGAACATGTTTTCAAATTAAAAGTCCATGCTTAAAAATAAATAAAGAGAAGTTCATAGCATTAGGAGTCCTATAAGGCTTGCAAGTATTTGCTAAAAATCATGCTAACCGGTAGCATCTAGGTTCTAGCTAGCTGAGACTGCTGAGCAGAATTTATACTCCCTGTGGCCTTTTCTTTTGCTTCTTCTTCTTCTCCTCCATACCCTCCTTTACAGACTTCTATTTACATTTGGCTTTAAATACGAAAATACTTGATAAACTTTAGAAAATGTACAGTTTAAAAATAGTTCTGAAAAAACTGACTTGAAAAACGAAAACAGAACAAAGAAAACCCCCAAAGCTCCGCACTGGAAATGTGAAGGGGGAGAGGATTTTTTTGTTTGTTTGTTTGTTTCTCTGATTTTTCTTTTGCTTTAAAGGACAAAGCTGAATTCTGCATTTCTCATCCCTTCCCCCATCTCTCATCCCTCTTTCAAATAGCTCAAGTATCATTTAGTGGGAGCACTGGACACCTGGGGAATGCTGACCTAGAGAACACGTCCCCTTTCTCCTGGTCAGCCTCTCTTTTCCATCCCTTCCCCATCGTGTTTTCATGCACCCTCTGTTTCACTGAATACTCTTTGGTTTAGTTTGGTTTATGTTTTTGTTTTTGTTAGTTTTTCCTTTCACAAGAATATCACAATAGCAGCACTAGCAGCACTCAGCTGCCTTCACCACTGCTGACCCAGAAACTGCAGTCAAATCGCCTTTACATGTTCAGCCTTTCCTTTCTTTTACTTCCCCCCACCCCAGTAACAGCCTTCGTACTTGCACTTAATCATCTGCCCTCTCTAGTAGCCAAATCTATGTTTACAACATCGAATTTCCACAGTTTTGAACCCACCCACTGTAGATAGCATCTTATCAGAAACCATTTCATTGCAGGCATTTCTTTCAGGCAGGGCTGGAAGGGGCCAGAGGCCTTCACAGATATCCGTTTGCAGAAGACATTAGACCTAGAACAAGCTGTTTTTTAATGGCATACAGTGATCCAATACTGCGAGAGTTGACTAGGGTTATCGTCCCCACCACCACCCCTCTCCACCTGCTCCTTCAGAAGCAGGTGTGAAGCACACGTTTGCTGTCTCCTTGAGCTTTAGAGGCACAGAGAATTTAAAGTCTTCTGGGTGAAGGAGCCAAAATACCTCCTGAGCCAGAGCTTCAACAAAGGTCAAAATCTGCTCAGAGCTCAGTGAAATGTCTCATCCGCTGACCACTCCATTGGTGTTTGAAGGGAGCAGAAGCAGGGGATGGACTTCATTTTGCAGCCTCATCCTATCCTCTCTAAAAATCAGATGGAAAATTCACTTCCCCTCGCTAAAACAGGTGGAAAATGCACTTCTCCTGACACTTTTGCCCTGCTGAAGAGCAGCATTTCACACAAAATGCCACAGTCCCTGTGCTGTTCCCAGGTGCTGTTCTCTCTTTTCCTCTCCATCTCTCTCCCTTCATCTTCCCAAACCCCTCTTTCCCAGGGATTTGCCACTCAGCACATCTGTGTCTGCACACCTGCTCCAGCATCGACCAGCAGCTTCGGCATGTCCCTGGCACAGTTTCATCGGTAAGAGCAGCCGAGGGGCTGGGGTCAGGCACCTGCACCACGCAGAGGATGGCTCAGTTTTGGGATGAGGTCCAGGGCTGGGTTGGGAATGTGTGCACTAACACTTAACCTTCTGCTGCCACCCAGCTCCTCCAGCGACTAGGGAGGACAGATGTTTGCTGGTTTGCTTCCCCCCGCCCCACCCGCTGCATTTTTGTCCTTACAAGAAAGAAGGGAACTTATTTCCCCATTGAATAGCAGCAGGAGGGAAGGGGAGGAGGCCTAGCTCACTTTAGATCCCAGTCTTAAGCTTTTAGAATAAGGTGCAAAATAAAGGTCTCTAAAAGAAAAGGGAGGGGGGGAAAAAAAAAAAAAGAGGAAAGAAAAAAAATTTAAAAAGAACAAAAAAAAAAAAGTCAAAACCAAAAGAACTGTCTGAGGTTTGAAATTTTTTTTTGTTTAAAGCAGCCTGTTCCTTTTTTTTTCTCCTTTTTTTTTTTCCTTTTTTTTTTTTTCCTTTTTTTTTTCTATTTAAATAAACTCCATTGTGCAAAACTCTGCATTTTCTTTGGTATCCATCTAGGTAGTTTTAACTTAGTCGTTGTTCCGTTTGTTTCTTTTTTGTTTGACTTTTTTTCCCCACTATGTATAGATTTTTTTTTTTTTCATTTTGTTTTTTTCCTTTTAGACAGAGATTTAAATTCTCTCCCCAAAAATCATAATTTTGCTGGAGGCTACTGATTGGCCTGACATTACATAATGCCCCTTTATGTAATTGGAAAGAGAGAAATTGATTCTAGCTATCAAACTACTGGCCTCAAAAGGAGTTTAGACTTTCTGGCAACGCTGGCCTCTCTGAAATGATCACAAACTTTTCAACCCAAAAAGTTCAACACTGACTTTTTATCCTTTTTTTTTTTTCCTTCTTTTTCTTTTGTTTTTATATTACACAAGAGAAAATAAAAACTACACTGCAACAAAAGTAACCATTTGTGTTCATGTAGTTAGCAGCAGCTTCTTAAAAAATAATTATAACAATAATAATAAGGCAGACCCTTGCCTTTGTTATGCCATTAAAAACATTCTTGTTCCCTAGAGAGAAGCATTCTGGAAAAAGATGAAAAAACAAAACAAATCGAAACAAAACAACCAAAAAAACCAAAACCAAAAATAATAATAACCCAACCAAAGCTTGCCTGCAAGTTCAAGTTTTGTAAAAAAATATATACATAATTTATTCTACAACATATGTGCCTTCTGTTCATACTTAGACATGTTTAGTGCTTTGTGTTTAGAGTTCATTTTCTGTCGTCCCTCCTCTGAGGACAGCCCTAAAACCAGCCTGGGTTTCTCAGGTCTGCTTGCCTTCACACCGCTCTTCGACAGTACCGTTGTCTGAAAACTGTTCTGGGCCAACTTCTCAGGTCAACGTGCCTTTGACCGATAGATGCATTTTGTTTTTCCTTTCAACCAAAAGAGAGAGGAAGAGTTTTGTCAGTCATATTTCCGACTCCCGCCGTAGCGGCCGGGGCTCTAGAGGCACCCCTGCTTGGTTGTGATGGTCCATGTCTGGGTGGGTGTCTGTGCTCATGCTCTCAGGCACCCCAGTGTCAATCTCGTCCTCCTCTTTGCTGGTGAGGGCCACTTCGTTCTCGTAGCAAAAGGAGTTTGCGTTAGAGAGAATATATTTCTTTTCTGCTAAGTCTCTGGCACTACAGATGGGTGTGTTGGGCACTTCGTATGTTTTGTGGAACCTTGAGTAGTCCACTTTGTAGTAGTTTTTCTCTTCAAAGAGAACAGGCTCGTAGCGGTGGCCCCAGAGGATTTCGTTTGCCAGATATGAGCTACGGCACTGGGTAGTCATGGCGGTAGCTTCCACCATGCCCTCTAATATTACTACAATTTCAAAGTCAGCATTGTCCATGTCTTGCTTGCTCAAGTCATACAAAGGACTTTCTTCATCTATTTCGTGTACTATAGTAATTGGGGAGACCAGGAATATGCGGTCTATCCCGCTGTCAAACCCTACATTGATGTCTATTTGATCCAAGGGGATGTACTCCCCTTCCGACGTGATCCTGGATTTGAGGAGCTGTGCCCGCACGTGTGCCTCCACCAAGTGGCTTTTCCTCAGGTTTCCAACACGCCACATCAGGCACAGCTTTCCGTCTCTCATGGCCACCACGGCATTGTGGCTGAAGACTAGAGTTTCATTTCTCTTTTTTGGCTTTGCCATCTTTGCCATGACAGCACCAATGATGAAGGCATCAATGATGCAGCCTACTATAGACTGGAAAACCACCATGAAGACTGCGATGGGGCACTCGTCCGTGACACACCTGAAGCCATAGCCGATCGTGGTCTGGGTCTCGATGGAGAACAGAAAGGCTGCAGTGAAGCTACTCACTTGAGACACACACGGTTTGCTATTCTCTTGATTCTCCAGATCCCCATGCAACAGTGCAATCAACCAAAACACACAGCCAAAAAAAAGCCAGGAGAGGATGAATGTCAGGCAGAAGATAACTAGCATCCACCTCCAGCGGATGTCCACACAGGTGGTGAAGATATCTGCCAGGTATCGCTGTCCCTTCTCCCCCACGTTGATAAACTGGACGTTGCAGTGCCCATCCTTCTTGACGAAGCGGCTCCTGCACTGCTGTCTGGTGTGTACCTTGCTCTTTCCATTCCCAAAGCCGTTGGCAACGGCCATGGTTGACAGCTTCATGCCGTCCTCTTCCGAAGACACAATGCTGTAGCGGTTGGTTCGCACGCTGCCCATCACTACTGCTGTGGACTCAGGTGCTTCTGCTTTAGAAAACAGTCTAAGTTTCTGCAAAACCCTTTGGAGAAACAGTTTTGAAAGTTCTAGAGGAACACACACACACAGAAAAATGGGGGAGAGGCCGAAGTCCCCAACAGCCCTTGGCTCAACCAAGGACAGTCTTCTGGCATGCAGAGTTAGCTTAACAAGTAACCGTCATAGAGAGGGCATGGTCTGCAAGAGAAAGAGAAACGTCATATTAGAGCTTGGAAGGAAAAGGTGACGGATCAAACCTGAAAGGATCAAGTAAAATTACATCCATGGACCTGCAGGAACATTCTTTATTCTTAACAACAGAATCTTCTGGACTGCACAACGTGCTTAGTTGTATATTGACATTAGGACTACAAAGAAAACATTGCTCCCACTGAAGAACACTGAAGTGGTCATGTCACACAAGCCCCTCAGCGAAATTCGCTTCAGAGATGCACGTCCAAAGAAAGCATCTTTGTCTTTATTTTGAAACAAACATTCCATGCTAACATTCATCTGGTCAAATATCAACAGCGAGGCAGTGTTTAAGTGACATAGAAGGCGTCTCCTGGACTGTCTTACCTACCACAAATGCAAAAGGGAAGATGACGCGTGCTGAGAAAAGCAATAAACTTGGGGAATGCAAATGCTACTGATTTCCATGAATTACATCAGAGATATTTTCTCTTTAAATTAGCTAAAAAAAAGGACCCGTGTATCCTCTGCAATAGAAAGGGTGAGGGCTGCAGTAGCTCCTCTGTAACTCCATAAATTCACTGGGATCTGTGCGGTTTTCACACTCACGTTAGGTTTAACTTGTTTGAACCCAACCGTATCTTGCAACAACCCTCATCTGCTCCTGTTAACACCACTAGCAAAAGGCTGCAATGGAGTAGGACCAGACAAGTGTCTCTGTAGCACCATTGGTAGCAAGCAAGCACCAGCACCTTCCCCTCGGGAGCCTGAGGCAGCCAGTTCCACCTCCAACGGGTAACGGTTCTGACTGTCCCGTGGGTCTTAAACATCAGCAATTAAGACTCAACAGAGAGGCTACAAAACCTTCTTCCTGAGGGTAGAAGCCACCAAACTTGTTTCAGGGAGGTCTGGCTTAGACCCAGACTTAGCTTTTAACAAGTGCGTCATCCATTAAGTCATGCACTGTATATCAGGAAATGTAATTGAAGTGCTGCAGAGGAGAAGAGATGCATTAATGCAACTGCTTCATCCACACATGCACCTCATGAAGGAAATAAAACTAAAATCAAGTGGTGAGGAATGTCTGCTGTCTGTTTGTCACAGGAGACCTCAGAACCATTTACAGTAGCGGTGGATAAATTGTGATGCTTCTTCATAAATCAATATTACCGAAACTCATCCGAGCTTGTCCAAAACTACAGCCACCAGGAGGCACAACTTCTGCCCACAAAGTGGCCTCAGTGGCTCTTCCTCTGATTCACCTGACAACAACTGTCAATAAGAGGTTATCTCCTTTCCCCAAAACAGCTCTTAAAGCCCTGCAGAGGTGTCTCAAAAACTTGAAGGATTGCAAACAGTTTCTCAGCCCTCCCACATCCTTCAACCACATTACAAGGGCCTGAGGTCAGCAAACACTTGTTAGGAAAAGAGCAGGTGACAAACAGAAAACACCAGCCCGCTCACAGTTGCCTGCAGGCTGCTTTTTCCCCTCTCAGATCTCTTCTGGGTTTACTTTTACCTTCTCTTTTTTCCCCTCACTTCTGTTTGTTGTGCAAGAATGCGTCCCAACGCCTACTTGCCGAGATTAGTCATCTGTGACTTCAGCGCCGTACAAGACGTTTTGGCAGCTTCTAATAGGTTTGGTAATGCCAGGTTTGGAGTATGGCTCTCAGCAATGCAGGCTTAGGTGTAGCTGTCCTCGTACTTCTCTCTGTCTTCCCTACACCATGTTAGGACTCATTTTCCATCCCCCCCCCTCTCCCCCTCATACCTTCTTGATCATGGGGTTTGTCAATCCTGTCAGGATAGCATTCGCAAAAATACAAAGGAATTCTTTCAGTGCTCACTTCTTTTATTTTTGGTTTTGTTCTGGCTGAAATAAATTTCTATCAGAAGCCTGAACACGGAGGGGAAAGGAAATGAACACAGAGGGAAGGGGAAATTACTGTTAATAGGTTCCACACAACTTCTTGAAAAGCCATTGCACTGGGCTGCAAATCGATCGCTCTTATAAACCACATCCTACAGTCCCAGCCGTGTTCGACTTCTACACTGAGCCTGTTCTGTTCCAAGCTGGTGGAAACACACAGCCTAGGAGACAGTTGATTTTGAAGCCTTTTTTTTCTTTTTCTCCTGCATTGTCTCATGGATTTTAGAGGATAACTTGTGGTGGAGAAAAAAACAAACTGTGAAGCTGCAAGCAGCTGAATATGCAACTCCCTCCACAAAAGTCTTGGGCAGAGGATGTTTGTTTCAATTCCACAAATCACTGAAATCCTAACACCACTTTCCTGCAGCAAGCTGGTTGCATTTAGAACTTTGGGACCTGAATTAGGTGTTATACCTTGTTATATTCCTGCTCTGAAGAGCTGAGCACCTTTTACCTACTACAGACACAGAAGTTCTCCTTCCTTGCTGCAGGCTGCTCTTGGGAGTGGACCTGCATCAATTCAGTTCTAACGATCCCTAATCTCTGGGGTGTGCCTGGGGACACCCTGTGCTACCTTTACAGCTTGCTTTAGGTGCCTACAGCAAAGCTATGCCATGCTCCACTGCAGCAGAGCTGTCTTCTTTCCTTTACAGCACAACTTGCCTCTCTTCTTTGCAAGTGCTTGGAGTGGGGAGGATGCCAGGATGGGAGCACAACCAGCACTCTGCACAGAGACCAGCCACTGCAAGGCAGCAGAGGTCTGATCTTGCTCCCACTGGCCGTGTCAGGCACCCAGTAGACCCACTGGCTGTCTGGTCACACATCTCATCGGTGTCCTCACCAACCAGCACAATCAGTTTCAGTAGAGGAATCCCTCAAGATCACAAAAGCGGACAAAACAGCATAAAAATCTAACTGCTTCGTATTTTGCTTCTTATTTTGCTACTCCACCTGCTGCTCAAAGGCAAAACAAGTTGCTGCTACTCAAGCCACCTCATTATTGTTGTTAGTAGTACCAAAGATGCCAAGCTAGTGTGGGATCAGTTCTGCAAGCCTCACTAGACAAAAGAAGCCAACGCAGCACCCAACAACTATCCCAAATCTTTGCCTAATTGGGCCCAACACAGGCTGCGAGACATAGACATGCAGGCAGCTGTACACTCAGTCATCACTAGGTGTGTTGTTGTTATTAATCTGGGCTCCTTTTCCTCCTGGAAGGGTTACCACAAGACCAGAGCAATGCAGCCTGGAATTACCAGCACTGGCACTGGTGCAGCATTACCGGGAAGGGCTGTGATGGGATGAGAGAGCCCTGGGCTGAATCTGTTGAGAGGGGATGCTCAGAGGAGCAGAGCAAAACAGAGCTGTGCTGTCTCTGCAGCCTTTCTGAACCAACACTTATGGAAATGCCACGATGAGAAGCCCAAACCTTCACTCTTCCCGTAGCAAGCATCCCACACACCCCTCCGCCCCCTCCTCCCTCCAGACTTGCCCCCGGGGAAGACGTTCTCATTGCGTGTCTGAACTCCACAACGAACAGCTCGAGGGGAATTTGTGCAGAGGTTCAGTACGGAGGAAAAACTCTGAAGTGCAAAAAGAGCCGTGAGGGTAGAAAGAGGAGCACTAATGAGCGCCTGGAGCAGTTATTCCCAGGCTGACGCCAGGCAGCCCCGCAGAGCAAGCCGGGCACATGTTGCTAAGCGCGCCTCAGCACCACCTTCGCCAAGCGCCTTCCCTCTGCCCTCGGTAAACAGAACAAAGGAGCGACTCGCTCCAGCGAAGCCTCTTCCCACAGCCTCTGCTCCCTCGCTGCTGGGTACAGCCACCCCCATAACTGTCTTCCAGGTCCCTACATGGCTTAAAAGTCATTCCCCAGGGCTTCTCCAGCAAGCTGGTTAGGACTTCAGTTACACAAAGTGGTGAGTTGCCTTCAGGAGAAGGATCTGTCCTTCACGATCGGGGTGGGGGGGTGTAAGAACAACACAGAGAGGGAGAGGGAAAAAAAAAAAAAAAAGAAATAAGGGAGATGATATAGGGAAATGGGTGCAAAGAAATAGGAGAAAGGAAAGGACAAGTGGCATTTGCATCTGCTGTCCTGCAAAGGAGACGAGTTCAGGGTATTTCTAGCTGATGACACAATAACTACAAGTGAACAGCCAGCACCAGGGGGTGTACTTGATGCACCGGCTCCGAGGATGGAAAAGCAAACAAGTGTAAAGGTAAGGCTGAGCCACAGGAACAAGTGCGGCTGCTGCGGGCTGGAACACAGGCAGCGGGCACGGAGAGGACTCAGACGCGAATGCTGGCTCAGTCCGGACACCTGCAGCTCCCTACTGCCCGGCCCTGGGAGATGGCAAAGCAGGCATCAAACTGGCAGGCTCATCTATAAATCTGCCATTTCAGATCAGTATTTTTACTGTAACTGTCATAGAATCATAGTATGGTTTAGTTTGGATAGGATCTTCAAAGCTAATGATGAACCACGTTGAAACAATAGTCTTAACAGCTTCCATGGCTGCAAAACCAACCAGATGGGGTTTTTTTCCTTCCTATTCTTAATTATTTTTCTTTTTAGCAGGATTATTAAGACAACCCCGTTTCCAGAACGCCACTGAATGAGGTATATGTTGGTTTCACACACCCCGAAAACATTTCAGACACTCCTTTCCAAAGCATGCATGTGATCTCCAAGACTTGCTACTTTTGACCTCTCTCTTGTACAGGAAACAAGCAAGGAGAACAGAGAGAGGGATGGAGCAGTGCTGGAGTTGTCATGCGAACTTCCAGCCCTTCCCCAGGATAAAATATCTCGGGAGCAAGGGGGGAAAGCAGCTGGTGCATGGAAAGTTATGAACATAAACAGATGCTGCAAAGCAGATGCTCGTGTGTTCCCAGCATACCTATCTAATTATTTTAGGCACTGAGAATAGCTCGTGGATGGTGCATGAGAAATGCAGGAGTTCCCCCTCCAAAGGGCTATGCCTGCCCGTGCAGCGCCTTCGCCGACGCGGAAAACTTCCTCGCGGGGTTTCAGCACCTACCGCATCGGTCCTACCCCTGCAAATCATTGCCACACCGGGAGGGGGCGAGAGGTTGGGGGGCGAACCGGGCGGCTAGATGTAGAAAGAAGTTGGCTCCTTACCTGCCGCTGACTCAGAGGAGGTGCTTATGGAGCTAAACGGAGTAACAGATCCAGCAGCGGGGGGGACGCAGCAAAGCCAATCCGGGGTGCCCGCCCGTCGCCGCACCGCTTGCAACTGAGCCTCTGAATGAGCCGCTGCCCCTTTTTGCCGCTGCCATGTGATGTTTAATAGCGGCCCCGCCAGCTCCGCCCTCCGCGCTGCCCCGCGCCAATGGCAGTCGGGAGGCCGGGCCGAGCCGAGCCGAGCCGGGCCAGCAGCGGGGCTGGGGGGAGCGCAGCGGAGCGGCTGCGGGGGCGGGCGGAGCGCGGGGGGGTCCGGCTGGAG
>VWZE01008609.1:43729-54640 GCA_013396675.1 Eubucco bourcierii
CCAGCAGCGGGGCTGGGGTGAGCGCAGCGGAGCGGCGGCGGGGCCGGGCGGAGCGCGGGGGTGTCCGGCTGGAGCTGCAGTGGAAGGGGGTGTGGGATGGGGGGTGCCCGGTGCGAGGGGTCCCGGGAGAAGCCGCGGTGCAGCCGCCCCGCCAGGTCCTCTCTGGTTGCTCTGACGGGCACCCAGCACCTGCCATCGGTACCCCCTTGCATGGCCGAAAAATGCTTTTGCAAGAGTTTACTGGGAGCGGCGGAGGTCCCGTGTGGGGTCTGTGTGGCTGCTCGCTCCTGCCTCGGCTAATGTGCAAGGCTCGTATGCCAATGGAAAATACAAGAGAAAGACAAATTTTGTGCCTTTTGTTCATTTCCTTATTTCAGCCAGGAGAAATTATCAGATTCAGGCTATCACCTCACAAAACGCCCGACTCCAACACTAGAAGCAATTCGAGCACAGCCACTCAACATCCTTCCTTTTCACTGAAACCTGTTCGAAAGCAAGAGCTTTGGTCCCTGGAGTGAGATCTTTTTGGAGCAAGGCTGGGAACAAGAGCCTGGCTGCAGAACAGAGGATCCATGTCTTTGTTTCATAGATCACCTGTGGCACCTCGATCTGCTGGCCACTGTTGAAATACGCAGACATCAATAAGATTTTCAGTAGCTATTCCTTCCTACAGCAGATGTGGCCTAAGACAAAGAAAACAAGGGTGAAGTGCCCGGCTGGCAGCCTTGAAGGAACAAAAACAGCCTTGTAAGCACACTCTGAAGTTTGCCAAACCCCAGCTCTGATGGACAGTGCAAGGGTGTTAGTTTCCGAGGCAGGTGTCCGCTCTGCAACACTCTCCTGCTGCCCCCAGAAAGCCAAGTGCCAACAGCTGAAAGGCTTCACCAAGCCCTGGGTGCTGTGATGGAAAACTAGGGGTGAAGGTGACTGCTGAATGTGAGGGCTGCAGACCACACCAGGCTTTAGAAATCAGTGTGAACACCTTGAACTGCAACCCAGGGCTGCAGTGGCAGCCTCTGCAGCACACAGGGAATGAGTGCTGGGAAGGCTTCTGGGACAAGACAGCATTAATGAGCAGTCAGGTCTTCTGCCTGGAGCTGCTGAGGGATAGACTGGCCCAAGTGGGTCTGCCACTCTACTCCCTGGAACTTCCTTACAATGTCCAGACCAGGTTCTAAGTATGATTTGCACAGCAAAGCCAGTGGCTGCACTCACTCATAGTTACTTAAACTGTCCTCCTCCTCGTTTGTTTCCTGAGTTTACGACTCTGACATTAGCTCTTTAAATACTTGGTGAAAATGCTTTGCCCAAATGCTTTCTCATGGAGTTTAGACTTAAGGAACAAACTCAAATTACTGCTGGACAATTTCCACTAACTGCCATTACTGTCACTTCCAGCATTTGCCCAGTTCCACATACGCCGAACGAGGAAGCACCACATCACTGCAGCAACGAATACAATGGCCAAACGCAGCCTGTTTCAAGAGCCTTCAGAGTTCTGTGTGCAAGACAAGCAAAAGTTGCATGTTGGGGAGAGGGGAAGAAAAGACAAGTGCTTGTGTCTCTTGAGCAATCTGCCATGTTGGGCAATCATATTGTTTATGAGTTATTATTGGGTGATTCTGTTCCTTTTTAAGTGGAAGAAAAGTCCTGCAGCACAGGGAAGTTTGTTATGAATGGCAAAACCTGGAGGGGAGGGGACACAACACACAAATATCTGCAAGAGGGAATGACTGCAACTGTTGTGTTAATTCAGTAAGATGAAGAGTGTTAAATCCACAGGTTTTGAAAGCCACAAACACAAATCCTACACAGTTCATGTACCTGTATCAGGAAATTAATGAGATAAACCCCTTGTTCTTCTGAGCATGTGTATGGTTCTATGAACAGCTAAAACATCAACAAATTGACTTGCCTTGAAGAAGCCTCTGCTCATCTGGATGTACATAAGGTAAAATAGGACCCTGATCTGCTGTTACTGCTGAGAATACAGGCAGGTTGCTGGGGCTGGCTTCAACAAATCTCTGCACAATATCCACACGACATTACAGACCACAGAGTGATCCTGTAGGCTCTTACTCAGCCTTTACTCATGCAAACTGACTGATGAAGGCTGCAGAATTAGTAGACCCAGAGATTCCAGATCTGCCGATGTGAGTAAGGATTATTCACAGCAGTGCGGGCGCCCAGGTCAAGCCATTTAGCACTTCATGCTGAGGAAGGGTAGAGCACAGACATCACAACTGTTTTGCAGCTTTCCTGAAGTCAGAGCAGCTCTGCCCAGAAAGCTCTTCTTAGAATGGAATATTGATTCTAATCTATTCTAGAGATAATGAGAACTGTAACAAAGTCACCTCTCATCTGCGTGGACTTCAGCAGAAGCACTTCCAAACCCTGCAAATGGGGAAGTTGAAGTTACAAGCAAAGTTTCTTTCCTGTTGCAACAAACCAGGACAAAGCCTGTGAGAGGCAGCTGAAAACTTAACCCTCAAGAGTGAGCAAGGGTTTGTTTTCCTTCTCTCAATGACTGGTTTTCTAATTTGATGTAGCCTAGCTCCTGCCTCACTGCAGAGCCTCTGGATGGAAATATTAGAAGAGCTCTGTGAAATAGTTATGGGCTGAGGAGTTTTCAAGACAAGATCTGCTCTCTGCAGAAGAAATGGTATCAAGGGATATGAAGAGCTCTGGGAAGGCAGAACATTCATATTTCATGCCAGTGTAGGAGGTGTAGGAAAAGGATCCAGCACCAAAGCGGAGTGCTTTGCTTAGGCAAATTTCAGCCAGACCCCATCGGTAAAAGGAGAACCTTCATCTCCCCTCGTCTTCTGTTGTCTGGCATCGTTCTCTCCTTTGCCCATCACAGCCACCCTGTCTCTTGGTGTTGCAGAGATCTGCAGATTCCCTGTGGAAGGAAATTTAAGAGTTGTATTGCAGGCAAACCCCTTGCCAGCTGGGACCAGTGGCCTTAGCCCCTGCCTTACAGCACGGGAGATGTTATTAAATTGCTTTTTCTGTCTTGGCGGTGAAATGACCTAATTATCAGATTGCATTAGTCTTCATCTCTTAAAGTGGCCAAATCTGCTTTGGTTCTCAAGGATTTTATTGCCAGCTGAAAATAGCTTAATTGTATTGTACTTGCAAAGAAAACATGGTCTGGTAGAATCAAAGCAGTCGGTTTCCACAAGAGGAGAAGAAATGCCATAAATAAAGCATTGGGCTTGTTTTTATGGTCTCACCATTTCCACGCATGTAAACTGGCATAAGTCAGCCTTTCTTCTCTCACCATTAAGTCAACTGGAAAATATTCATCAGGAAAAGGTGGTTTCCCCCTTCTCAGGGGTTTAGGCATTAACTGGATCTTTATAGGCCTGATGCTGGCATCTCTGAGGGCAAATGAAGCCCCTTTAGTAATAGAAGGAATGGGTAAATCCAATTGAAATTGCAGAGGGAGGGTTCCGCGGTTGATAAGACTCGAGAGAGCACAGAAAGAAGTTTTGTACTTTGGAAGCAAACAGGATATACAGATGTCAAATCAGTGCCACAGCTATATTGGATGATAATAACATGTTTGTTCACAGAAGGGGTGAAATATGACATGGGAAATTGAATTTATGTATCTGAGAATAGTGAAACTCACACACCATTCCTTTTTTTTTTTTTTCCCTTTTTCTCCCCTCTCTCTTCCTTTCCCATATACTTTGTGTCCAAAATCTTTGCTTAAGATTTCAGAGTGTCTTATTTCATCTTATTGTAAAGTCAAAGCACCAGCCAGAGAAATTTGCTTTGAAAAAAAAAAAGAATAATTAAGTGTGGACTCTCAGTCTTTGCTGCTGCAGATGGTGGATGTGGGAAGGAAGGTGAAGAAATCTTGACAGAATGAATTGCACACAGTGATCCCCAGCTAACAGTAACTGGGTATAACCTGCAAGCTGACAGCATCCCAAGAACTGCTGCCAAAGAAAACTTATTTCTAACACTATATTCTACGTGGCTCAATTCTCCATACGTTAAGATGCCTGTTTTAAAGGATCTTTATTTTGCAGCTAATTATTCAGGCCCAACAAAATATGGTAAGTGCCTGTCAGTAGAAAGTGAGCTCTTTCAACTCTCAACACATGCAGGACATAAAGTCTTAAAATTATTAGGATGCTTTAATCTGATCTCTAATCCACACCTTGCATCGCTGCAGCAAGGCAGTTATGTTACCATTTCATGATCTGTTTTCACAGGTTAGGATTGTGGACAATCTGTCACAAATGCAATAATCTTAGGGGACATCCAGTGTTGTTTTTGACAAGGCAATGGTCTGTATTGTAACTTGCCATCTGTGGCAATTTGTCCTCAAAGGTGGCACTGGGGGAATGTGTGTTCAGCTTAATGAGGAGGACATTAGTGTGATAGAACTGACCAAACTGTTACATATTAATAAGGATAATATTTTCCTGTTATTCTCAGAGTTATCTAATGATATTCCATGGTCCCCATTCTTTAGATATCTCAAGGGAAAGGGAGTTAATGGTTAATAAAACTTGCCAGAGTGGTGAGAACGTGCCCATGGAGCTGACATAGACAGCTTGACAATTCCTGGAAGGAAAAGGGTTAAGAGCCAGCAACTTAACACACACAAAACCGTGTGACTACACTTTCATTCTTTTCCTTACAGCTTCAGTTGCTAGTGTTGCTGCCTGCCAGGTTTTCTAAAGTCAGGATAGGCTCACGCTCAGCTGAACAGAACAGGGTAAGAATCTCTTTGTATTTCTCTGGCTTGCAAACTTTCGTTTATGTAAATATCATGTGTAAGCAGGAGGGCTCTGCAGAGATAGTCACAGGATTTTCAGCAAGGACCCTACTGTGGGCTGTCACTAGTCAAGTCCCCTACTTGCTGAAAAACCCACGTGGGGCTCAGCCAACTTTCAAACTCACCTGCAGAGTCCAGCGTGCTCAGAGACAGTGGCTGAGCCCTGCTGCTGAAGGCAGGAATCAAACCTCAACCTCCTTCTTTGGGGTTTATCAGAGTGAGATGAGCTGATCCTTCTAGATGGTTGTTAGCCAAGGTGTGAGGGTGGGGAGAGCTGCCATAGCTAGAGATGTGTTTCTGCTCTGCTGCTTTGCTCCTGGCACAACAGCATTCTGGTCAGCAAAAAAAAAGCCATGGGGTGACCTGTGCAGGGTGAGTCAGGGACAGTGATTACAGACTTGTGTTTCTCTAATGCCAGCATGGCTGTAAGAGGAGGGCTGAAACAGAGATCTACTTTGACCTCTGTTACCACGTGTGTGCCGCCAAAGATGAAAACGTGGAAGATTTCCAGTGGGAAAGGGAATGGCAAGAAGAATTAAAAAAAAAATAATAAAAAAAAATCAGTTGCAAAAGAAAGAACTAGAAACCTTTCATCTTTTCTAAGCAAAATTGCTGCAAACACACATCTTTGCTGCAGGTCTCCATCTGACACATCAGTACTACACAGCTTGCTTCAGCAATGGGATCCGAGTTGGGCAGCTTCCCTTTCCCAGGTGACGTTTGCTAGTTCCTGAGAGAGAAATGACGTGAAATATGTGGGTGCATGGTGCAACCTGCTTCCAGCAGCAGAACTCTATACCCAGAAGTGACTCAGAGAACCTCTACATGGCCTTCCTGCATTGCAATGTGCGTGTTGCATTTCTGCTGGTGTTCATTCGTTAACCACTGCACTTTACTACCTATCAGTACGTCCTGCACTTTATTACCTGTCAGTGTGTCTGCTCCAGTGGAAGCTACATTTGTCAACTCAGAGGCATCTAATGTGTGTTAACAGCACACAAACCCCTGATCCCCACTTTCTCACACTTTCTATTTTGGTTTCTTGTCTTGGATGCAAATATCCTCAGTGTTTTCTATCGGTTTGCACCAGAACCCAAGAATTTGCCTGGAGTCTACAGCCACAACATAAATGACAATATCAGAGTTTATTTTCTCTCCTGGAAAAACAAATAAACTTTGCTAAAAACAGAGAATTAGATCATTGGCCATTGTGGAAAGAAAAAAACACAGTAGAAAACAAGCCCAAGTTTCCTGAGGGGCCAGCACTGTGCCCATTTATATCAAAAGAGAACTTTCATCTCGATGGCCTGATAGGAGACCGAGCAATTGTATGTGTGTTTGTGCTGCTACTTTCAAAGTGCTGTCAACAATGAGTGAACATAGCAATTCCTGTTCTGGGCCTGCAGGTGCACCAAAGAGAGTCCTTGAGCTGCTTCTTGAGCAGCCCCATCTTGTCTTGAAGAGTTTTGAGACCTTTAATAGGCATCAAAGCATCTCTCCCTCATGCCTGTACTTCCCCAGTCAGGAAGCCAAGCTGGAGAGGAGAACCCAGCCAGGAGAGATGTTGCCCAGGCAATCAGAGGAGTAGCTCGCTGGCACAGAGTGGCAATCCAGCCCTGCTCGTAATTCCTGTGTGGCTCAGGAGGAGCTACACAAATCAAATTAGCTGGCACCTTCCTAAATTTCCCCCCAAAACTAAAATTGAACAGATGAGTAAAACCAAACCTGGTTAAACTTCCTGATATTGTTTTTGACTGATTATTTGGACCAGCCCTCCAAGGCTCACGCGCTGAAACACCTCTGTCATTTGAAAAATCTGTCGTCAGAGAGGAAATAATCTTCAGCAAGTAAATGCCACAGCTTCCTTTCTTCTGCTACCATGATCTCGTGTTGCTTTTTTGCTCTTCTGATGCCATTTTGTGCCCCCAGGCTGAATTTTGCCTTTCATTTACACAGCTGCACAGGGTCAGAAGGATTCCTCAGCCAGCCTTGGGCATTCTGCATTAAAACTGAGGCCAGACTGCATGTCTGGGCTCTGGTTTGGCCTGATCAGGATGCATAGACAGAGGGAAAGGATGGCCACAGTAGGATGCTCTCTCTTGTTTTGCACTAGGAAACATTGTGGCTCAGAAGACAGGAGCCATGGGTTTCTTTGTAATCTCCCTAATACTTCAAAAGTTGGCTTTGATCCTCTGACATTATTTGAGCTAATGCCCAAACCTTATTAAACAACCTTGTGACAGAGGCTGGAGGGGAAAGCTGCCATTTCCCACCAAGTATTAAAAAATCAGTAAGGAAATCTGTAAAACGTTGAAGTTGCTGCAGTCCACAGTGACTGTGAGACATGGTGACATCATGGTCTGAAGGTGGCATCATAGGTCCCAAGACCCCAGTGGTTTCCCAGGACTGTGATTGCTCTTCACACAGTGCTGCAGAGAGAAGGTTGCCGGGGAGAGAGCAGGGCTTGCTGCTGGTCCCTTGCCTGTCTGCAGATGGGGTTGGCATAGGGTTATGTTTTCTACAGCTGGTTATTGGCAGAAAGCAGTTTGCTGGTCCACAGCTCACAGAGAAGACAGGCTGGCTACAAGAAGTCCAGCAGACCAGAAAAAGAGTCCGCAGACCAGAAAACCTTTGTTCAGAGCAGCCTTTTTGCTACACACACTTAAATCTAAGCACAGACTTGACTTGGGAGCCAGCTAAGGCTATCAGCAACAGGCTGGGGGAAATGCAGCATTCAGCAGCCAGGTTCTGACTACCTTGATGTGCCAAAGGGCAGAGATGACATATAGAGACAGTCAGTGGCAAAAGGTAAAGAGTGAGAGAGCAAGCAAGAGAGACAAAGAGCTAAAGAGAATGAACAGAGGCTCACCATGTCGCTTGTTGCAGTACTGGAAGGTGCTGTGCTGCCTGACTGCAAAGGTGGCATAAAAACCCCCTCTGCAGAACAGACCAGAGCAGAGCACAAGAGGGCTGGCTTTGCTCATCCTTCATGATGGGTGACTCCAATGCTCCGGATCAAGTGCCCCCAGTGCCAATCACTTCTGGGTCTTTTGTTAAAAGCAAACCCAAACAAAAAGAAATTAGAAATCCTCATGCAAGTTGCCTTTCCCTAGTCACCACCTGTGATGCTAGTACCAGAACCTCTAGGTGAAGGCAGGATGGGTGCACAGCTGAGGTGAGAGTACTTGAAAGCACAAGTGAGTGCTGCAGAGAGCTGTTTGCTTTGCATTATTCACACTCTTCAGGTTCTGGCAAATTGCTTTTCCTGTGACCGTACTTCACGGTAATTTCTTCAAGCTGAACTGGTTTGGATGGGAGCAGTGTCTGTTCTGGATCTTCATTAGAAATGCCAATTGACTTTGAATCTTTTTGGAAGGTCCAGAAAGAAATAGCAAACTTTCAAGTGTCTTTGCGCTGTCGGTGTCTGGAAGTGGCTTCTCTCACAGGAGAGAGAAGAAAAGAAGCAGATCTGGTTGAGTAATTTAATCTGTGTAAGGTAATTTACTACAAGGCAGCAGTCAGTACGCAGTGCTTTTGTTTTCCAGCACACAAGTATCCTTGACCTCGCTCTTCTCTAGCCTCAGTTGTGTTTCAGCTAGCTCTTGTAAGAAGCAGCTTCCCCAGGGAGTAAACCTATGAGTCAAAAATCATGACTGACTTTACTCAAAAAAAAGGACCCAGAAGGCTGGGCCAGCTGTATGGATCTCCTCACTTTATGTGGTTAGGCTGTTCCAGCGCTTTCATCATCTCAGGTAAAATTAGCGCCATAGCAATCACCCTGGGCCAGATATGCAGCTGGTGAAAGAGCAAATATTTCAGAGGGGTGCAGCATGAGATGGAATTGGCAGGCACCATCCCCTTTTCTCAAGGCTAATGTAAGGAAAGTGATGAGAACTATTTTGGTCCCGTGTCCACGTGTGCAGTCATACACCCACGTGCTGTGATTTCTCCGACTAGAGAAGTTCTCACCCAACTTCCTAAGGGCTGCTAATGCCAGCCTAAGGTTTTCCAAATCATCCTTCCACACCTTTGGCACAGAACATGTCAGAGGAGGTCTGTGGGCTTTGGTCTTCTGTACCATCAGCCATAGGATTGCCTAGAAGGTGTTTGGTAAAAGCCTGCGGTGTGTAAGGGTGTGCAGGGCTGATGTTTCACATGTTTGAGAACTGTCTTTGGTGGCTTTACCTGGTAATTCGCCAAGAAGAAGAAAATGGGAGGAAAGAGAAGACCCAGTGAGGCAAATCCCTCTCTCTGACAGAGTGGTTGCCATCTCAGGAGTGACACTCTGCTGGACCCTCACAATTAAAATGAGTAATAAAAGGGAGGTGGACTGTGTGCCTGTGGAAAAAGTGATCACTGAAGAGGGTTTAGTCAGTATAGACAGTGAATTATTCCACGAACTGTAGTAAAGTACTTATCAGATTTGGTTTCCCGACTCACATCCTACCACAGGTCACTCCAGAGACCATCCCATTGATATTGGTGGGGTCACATTTACTTCACATGAGTAAGGCCCTTGAGCTGGGTGGGTCAAGGAAGGTTTCCCCTTGGGTACACTCAGCAGGGTCAATTTTGATTTCTGCTTGGAGATCTGCAAAGAGATCTACCCTTTTAGGCATCATTCCCATTTTTCATGCCCCATTTAGGGCACGGCTATCACAGCAAAGCATTTAACAGTCCAAATTTGTGCCAGTAGGGACATTTCACCAAACCACAGTAGAGAACAGTGCTACTAGGGAGGCGTTGGGACAGCCTCCTCCCTGCTGCTGTTTTGTACAACGGTCACATAAAGGCCATCAGCTTATTTTGGCACCCGAAGCCAGCGGGGATCGTGCCGAATGAACATCAGACCAAAAATAGTCCCTCCCCCGTCAGACAAGCTGCAGAGACACCCCGTGATCAAAGATGGGGAAACACGAGGAACAAATACAATGCCCAGTAGTCGCAGCAGACCAGCTGCCTGACACTTGTGGAGCTTCCTACAGGCGCTGCTGCGAAGGAGAGGCTGAAGAAAGGATGTGAAGAAGGGACGATGATATGGATGGTTCAGCAGATGTTTAACTGGAGCTACTCCCATGCGTGAGAGAATGCACGAAGCCGCTCAATGGAAAAATGTGCATTCAGAAGTGGACATGGCACTGGATGTGAGATAATTATTAAGGCATTTCTCTTTTGGAGCCCTTCTGTGTGTAGTTTTACATAATCAGTGTTGCTTCTCTACACGCACACACGTTCCCAGGGCCGAGCAAACCAGCAGCTTTTTGCTTCTTGTCACCGATACCTCTTGAAGTCAGTATCTTTGGCCACAAATAGATCATTGCCCTATTTGAAAAGTTCCTAGTGGAGCGTAGCCAGTTTTGACTGGCTATATATACACCTAAGCTAGCAAATCAACCAACCTCTCAGCTTTTGCTTCTATATATAAAGAGGAATGATATAGAATAAATCAGCCGGACAGAGCATGTGTCAAATCAACTTCTACACCACGAACTTCTTCCTGAGTTTGGGTTATTCTACTGAGCCTGGGAAGGAAGGTAGAGGAAGCTCTAACCTCTGGTCCCAGTTTGCCTGTGATAGTCAGGCAGTACCCTGAATGTGCTGACAACAGGTTGTCGCTGTGGTTCTAACACGGACATTTACGAGCGGGCAGGGAATCCCTTGGTGGGGGCAGCACCCGGTGCCTCTCAAGTCCTTATGGCTGTGCCACGCTGCGGGGCTGCCCCTGAAAGAGGATCTGTAACAGAGACAGGGCAGAATAGAAGCGGTCGGTTTGGATTTATGGTGCAGATGGTCCCAGGTAGCCCCTCAGGGTTAGAGCAGGGCCAGCTCCGTGGTCACCGCTGAAGAGAGCAGGTCAAGGGCTGGAGGAGGCGGGGGGAGGGGNGGGAAGATGAAGACGGACGGACAGCTCCGTCTGCGACCACGAGGTGGCGACAAAGCGCCCGCTGCGGCGCGGCCCGACAGGTCCTGCTGCGGGAGCGGGGCAGGGGCCGGAGCTGTGCGGCGGGGGTGGGGCTGTGCTGCTGGGCTGGAGCTATCCGAGAGTCCCAGACTGTGCTGTGGGACTGGGACTATGCTGCGGGAACGAGGCCGTACTGCGGGGCTGGCTCTGT
>VWZE01008609.1:54677-77301 GCA_013396675.1 Eubucco bourcierii
GTACTGCGGGGCTGGCTCTGTGCTGTGGTAAAGGAGGCGTGATCACAGAATGACAGGAACATGCAGGTTGGCAAAGCCCCTCAGGATCACCAACTCCAACTTAGAACCCTGCTCTACAAGATTCACCTTAAACCATAGCCCCAAGCACCACATCCAAACCACCCTGAAACACACCCAGGGTTGGGGACTTCACCACCTCCTTCGGCAGCTCATTCCAGTCCCTGACCACTCTCTCCAGGAAAAACTTTTTCCTAATGTTCAATCTAAACCTCCTCAGCCTCAGCTTGAGGCCATTCCCCCCTGTTCTGTCTCCAGTTACTTGTGAGCAGAGCCCAGCAGCAACCTCTCCACAATGTCCCTTCAGGTAGTTGTAGACAGCAATGAGGTCTGCCCTCAGCTTCTTCTTCCTCACACTAACCATCCCCAGCTCCCTCAGTCACTCCTCATCAGATTTATTCTCCAGACCCTTCCCCAGCTTTGTTGCCCTCCTCTGGACCCACTCTGGTACCTCCACATCTCTCCTGAATTGCAGAGCCCCAAACTGAACACAATACTCGAGGTGTAACATGATGTGGTCTTGAAGCTGACTCAACTGGAGCTGTCCTGTGGGTCTCAGGCTGTGCTGTGGCACAGAGACTGCTGCTCTGGGTGCAGGTGAGGTGATGGTGAATGCCTGGACAGCATGAAACCCCACTGCTCTTTGTATGCCGTGGAGAGCATCCAAGATGGGGGTTGCACTGGGCCCAGAAAGATGCAGGACTTGAGGGTCACACCTGGGTAAGAAAGGCTTGGGCATTTTGGGTGGCCTCAGGTTACTTTGTGTTGTGGAGCATGAAGTGAATGATCAGCTGACAGGTGGCAACAGCACAACTTCAAACAATTTGAGTCCTAGGGAGCTACATCAGTCTGTAACAGAATTATCCAGCTTCACACTGTCTTTGCTTCTAATATACCTGATTTCCCCCATCACCTCTTCAGCCAGGGGAAGTGACCTCAGGAAAAGCTTTACACTCTTGAAGGAGCCCCTGAGTTGTGACTGTAAGCCTCATGAAAACATCGATCCACATTTTTCAGCTCAGACTAAAACTGACTGCTCCTTGTCTCATTCTCATTTCATTTCCGTCATGCTGCTTCTTGTCTGCTTGGAAGTGAGTTTATTGTCAGATGCTCCCCTCAGTGGGCCTCTTAGGGCCACCACAGAGACACCAACTTTCTGTTTGCAGGTCCCCAGTTCAAAACCAGCAAAGGCTGCGGAGCTAAAAAAAGCTTACAAGCAATTTTTCCTTCACGTACAATTGCATCTGATACCCTGAAAGGTACCAACCCTTTCCTGGATCGAGTGGAACTGTCTCACTGTAATGCTTTAAGTTAGGCAGCAGCTGAAGCCAGACCTCCTGCACAGTGTGGAAGAAACAAGGGATAAAGTGAAATATATTATGCCCCACATCTGAAAACCAACTTCACAGAAAATATGCACTAAATGATACATGATAATGGGGGAGGAAATGCCAGCTGCCTTAATGAGTGGTGGTAGGCAAAGCTGGAAAAATAAATTATATAATAATCTCTTATTATATTCCTTTTGACATAAACTAATCCTGACCCAGAACAATAGTGCTGCTTTCCAAGAGAAAATAACCAAGATGTGGCTATAATCATGATACAGGAGTCCAAAGTGAAGCGGTTTGTGTTTCCTCTTTGCTGTTAAAATTTTGCTTCATCTGGTAGATTTTGTGGAGAAGACGGGAACAGGGAGAGCCACTTCCAGCTGAGGCAGAAGGAGATGCCAGCTGCTGCCTCTTGGCAGCTGGGAAGAAGCTGCTGAGCTTCGACCCAGTCTGTTGGCTTTCTGCAGTCCCAAGCAGCATGTGCAGTGCTCTGGGACAGTGGCAGTGTACTGGTGTCTCACTGCAGTTCCCAACTCCTGGAACAGCCCAGAATGCAGCTGAACTCTTGGTTTTATACCAGCAGGACTTGTAGTCATTTCATTAGGGATGACTTAAGGGTTAGGTCAATGCAAGGTTTGGGTCAGAATGTAATTTCTGCTGCCAGGATGCAGTGTTGTTGCTTTGGTTGGGTTTCTCTGAGGCTTGTTTTCTTTTGCATTGCTCAGCTCTGCAATGGGGATGGTAGAAGCATAGAATCACTTAGGCTGCAAAAGACCTTTCAGATCATTGAACTCAACCATTAAGCTAACACCACCAAGTTTGCTGCTAACCCTTAGGACTACATCTATGTCTTCTAAATACTTCCAGGGATGATAATTTGACCACTTCCCTGGGCAGCCTGTTTCAGGGCTTGACAACCCTTTCTGAGAAGATTTTTTTCTTGATGTACAACCTTAACCTTCCCTGGTTCAACTTGAGAACACTTCCTCTTGTTCTGGTTCTGTGTGGCTTTGTGTCCCCTCTACAGTTATTCTCCATTCCTGTCTCACCCACCTGGCACCACCAAAGACCCTTTTGGTGAAGAGGTTGGAGGTTAAGTATGCAAGCCCTGGGTGCAGCTGTTATGCAGAACTGTGTGTGTGTGTATCTGTCTGAGAGAGGGACCTTGTTTGGCTTGTTCCTCCAAACAAACAGAGCTCATGCTAAGAAATTTCCACAGAACATAGAATCATAGAATGGTAAAGTTGGAAGGGACCTCAAAGCTCATCCAGTCCCTGCCTATGGCAGGGACACCTCCCACTAGTACAGCTCACTCAAGGCCTCATCCAGCCTGGCCTTGAACACCTCCAGGGAGGGAGCAGCCACAACCTCCCTGGGCAACCTGTGCCAGTGTCTCACCACCCTCACTGCAAACAACTTCCTCCTAACATCCAGTCTAAATCTTCCTTCTGCCACTTCAAACCCATTGCCCCTTGTCCTGGCATTGCAAGTCTTTGTAAATAATCCCTCCCCAGCCATGCTTATAACTTTGTGGGTTTACTTGCAATATGGCATCTCCAAAAGTCAAAAGACTACTCTGAACCTTCTAAATCTTTCCAAGACCTCTTAGTGGAAGATGTGGAAGCTCCTGAGTGGCTGAAGGGAAGTAAAACATTCTCTCTCAAGGTGTGTGGTAGAGGCATGGTCTTTATTTCTGTGCCTTTATTCACAAAAATGCAGCGCATACTTTGCTCTAGGTTGTTATACAGAGGTTTTATACTGTGATAAATGCAATTAAAATATCAAACAGAGAAACCCAGAAAAATCCAGACTGGTTGAGACTGGTGGTTCAACCAGTATCCTGTCTCCAGCATTGGCTGGTATCAGATGCTGTAGATAAAGGTGGAAGAAACTGTATAGTAGCCTGTTACGAATTAACATGCCCAGGAGAGAAGTTTCTTCCTGACCTCCATCAGTTTAGTGGTTGACTTCTATGCCAAAACATACATTACTATACATGCTCACGTGTTTATATCTATCTATACCAAGAAGCATGTGACAAAAGGCTAACTCACACCCCTGGTACTTTCACTTACAGCAAAGTCATTCCAAGGAAAGAATTTTTTTCTTTTTTTTTCTTTTTTTCTTTTTTTTTTTTTCCACTGCGAGAGGCTCACAGGGCACAGAGCTGGGAGAGGGAAAGGCAGCTGAGATTCACAGACAAAAGAGGGGGAACTACAAACAGCACCTGAAACCTGCACCTTTTGAAGGTAACTGTGAGGAGTTTGATTAGATATCTCAGCAGCATCTCATCTCTCTGAGTGGCTTTACCTATGTGATTAAGCAGGGAAGTGTTTGTGCAGGGAGCAGCCAAACAGGTTTCATCTTGGACATTCTCATTTTCTGAAAACCACAGCATCACAGAACAGCAGGGTTGGTAAGTTCAAAGCAGGGTTGGTAAGTTCAAAGCAGGGTTGGTAGGTTCAAGGCAATGTTGGTCGGTCCAAGGCAGTGTTGTTAAGTCCAAGGCAAGGTGATAAGGCAAAGGCAAGGTGGTAAGTCCAAGGCAGGGTTGGTAAATCCAAGGCAAGGTTGGTTATTCCAGGGCAAGGTTGGTAAATCCAAGATAGGGTTGGTAATTCCAGGGCAAGGTGGCTAAGTCCAAGACAAGGTTGGTAATTCCAAGGCAAGGTTGGTAATTCCAGGGCAAGGTTGGTGAATCTAAGCAAGGTTGGTAAATCCAAGGCAAATTTGATCATTCTGTGTCACTCCTGACAGCTGTCTTCACCAAGATCCCAAGAGCCACCACCAGGGAGACTGCACACCCTACAATGCTTCACCTGCTTTGCAGTGCTTCCTAATCATCTCCAATCTCATTGGCTTCAGTTTAAGCTCATATTGCCCCATCCTACCCACCAGATACAGGCAACAGATTGTCCCTCTCTCCTGAATTGCAATTTTTGTGTTTGAGAACTGTTCCTTGGCTCCCTGGCCCCTGATGTTTCCTCACTGAAATGTTTTCTAGATCTCCAGGTTGCCTTCAAATTGTTCCATGTCTTTTCCAACACCTGGTACCCAACATTGGATAAAGTAACCCAAACAAGATCTCTCCAAGACAGCAGAGTGTGGAAGGGTTACTTCTCATGTCTTGAGGGTTATACTCTCCTTCATACAACCTGCATGATGCTTTTTCCAGCACCACATAAGCACTGAGACCCTTACACATTTTCCTANCAAGTCCAGGATACAATAAGATGTTTTCTACTACACTTATAGATGGATGCTGCTGATGATTCAGCACATAAAATAGGTTAATTAATGAGCTTTGGAATAACCACTTTCCCCCAGGCTTATTAGCATGCTTGGTTTAACCTAAAGGGATCGCAGATACTCAAAGGCAAGTGTTACCAAAAGAGAAGTGCAAGATACATTCAAATAGTGCATCAGGGCTGCTGCATGGAGTGAATTTCAGGAAAGATTTAGCATGCTGTTCTTCTTCATTAAGTGTGATGAGCTCATACAAACTTTTAATTAGTCAGAATGATGCGAATTGCTCGTCAGACCTAATTTTAGCAGCCTAAAGTTATCCAGCATTTCCACAGCCGTCATCTCCTCTCTTTCAACAAGAAAGAGAGAGGGATGAATATTTCCAGGGTAAACATATCCTATTGCCTCCAGCTCCCTAAAAAGCCTGAGTGAATAAAGATAAACTGCCCTGTGAAGGCAGAAGTACTGTCCAGTAGCTATAGAGAGCCTCAACCAGCACACAAAAGATTCCTTGATGGCTGAGGTCAGGTGAGATAAATCTCATTTTAGGCAACCACAAAATCAGAGGTAATGCTTTTTGATGTCAGTGTGATAATTAATCACAATGCAAATTAACTATAATCACTGGGATGGGGGGAAGGGAAAGGCATGATGAGATATTGCTTATTGAATAATTACAGGGGTGTGCACAGCATGGACATTTCATGTCACATACAGCTTCAGAACATTGACATTTTCCTTCCCTGCAAATGGAGCTGGCAGCTGAGCGTGTCGAATTTCTCTGCGAAGGATCATCTCTACACAGTCACTGCAGATGAAGGAAAAGGATTTCATCTTGACAAAGTCAGGCTGTTTGGTCTCCAGATTGATCTTTGTCTTTTTAAAGAAGCATAATAGACTAGGGAGAAAAGCCAGGCTGACATTCTGAAATGAAAGACATTTTGATTTAAAATATTGCACAGCTCGCTCTAAAAACATAATTTCTCTCTGAGGCTTAGCCTGATTTTGCTGATTTTGATTTCAAACTTCAGGTCCTGTTTTGATTTTGGAAGAGTGCAAATGAGCCAGTTTGGCCAGTGCTCAGAGCCCTCAGAGCCACCTACCAACATCTTCTTGCAGTTCCAAGCCAGCTGACACTCTGCATACCTCAGGCTGCTGTGGGAGTGACACTTCTGGGAATGGGTCACAGCTAGAAAGTGAGGAAAAACTTTCCAGGATCCCACTGTGGATTTCAGGCAGGGTGTAAGAAGGTTTCCAAAGCTACCCAGTAACTCTGAGTTCAGCTATTCCTACCAGTTCACTCTTATCTTCAAAGAACAGCCCTTTAGATTCACCCATGTAACCCCAGGTTGGGGGCTTCATTTGAACTGCTAGAGAGGTGCAAGAGCAATTGTTTGTTGTGATGGTGGTGGAGTTTCAGAGCCTCCCAGAGAGACTAAGGATTGGCATCCCAAAAGAAATTAGGCAGCTTTGAAAAATCTGACCTAGAGGGCACACTGCATTGTTTGTGTTCCTTGGCTAGACCATGATCTGTCTCTGGACAGGTCCCTGCAGGGTAGTAAAGTTTACAGTAATTTTTCTCATGCACAGTAGCTGTCTTGTCGACCCAGATGTAAGCTGTTTTCTTGTGCCAGTGCTAGTCTGTTACTGATACCCAGACTAACCAGTGTGATGCTCCTCTGGGAGCTCAATGAGGCGTTACACTGTGGGCCTGCTGTCAGCAAGGTTTATAATGTATATACTTGTGCCTATGAGCTCGTTGTTTGTATTCTAAAAGCTACAATGGCAGGAGTTGTTGGAAGTGATTGGAGTTGCAGTGAAAACCTAGATTTGGGACTCTATTGATAGCCTACTTAAGGTCACAGCTGCTTTCTTATAAGAATCATCTCCAGAAGGCTGATTGACAGCTGGCACAGGTTCTTCTGGATCTTCACAACTGGTGATGAGGGCAACTGCATTAAACGATTTCTTGTTAGTGCTAAACGACTTCATCTCCAGTGCTGATGCCTCTGCTTCTTTTTTCTGTGCCTTCTCAGTCCAGTTCCATTCCCGTTCCTTGCGATCCAGCTGCATGGCACTGCAGTGAGGAGCATAAACCTCTGTGGTTTCTTCAAACTGCAAGCAATCCACCTTGTAGTATTTTTTCTTTACATGTAAGACATCATTAAACCTGTGGCCCCAGAGGATCTCTCTGGGGACATAGGAGCTTCTCGACTGGTGTGAAGTTCCTGTTGAGTCGCCTGTGTAGACGAACGTGACCAAGATCTCAAAGTTGTCCTTGGCCAGAGCTTTCCTGTCGAGACCATACAGGGGGCTCTCGCTATCGATTTCGTGTACGACTGTCACCGGTGTAACAAGTATGATCTGATCGTTAAGCAGCTTCAAGTCCTTGTATTCCATTGTCATTCTCCCTTCCTTGTCTTCCTTGTAGCGCAGAAGCTGAGCTCGTACGGAGCCCTCGACCATGTGGTTGGGGCGGAAGTCACCAATGCGCCACATCAGGCAGAATTTGTCATCCCTCAAGCCAACGACAGCGTAGTAGCTGAAACGGATGGTTTGAGCTCTTTTGCGCGCCGTGGCCATTTTAGCCAGGGCTGCTCCGATTATGAAGGTGTCAATAATGCAGCTCAATACCGACTGGAGAATGACCATGAGGATTGCAACAGAGCACTCTTCCGTCACGCAGCGGTAACCGTAACCGATGGTGGTCTGGGTTTCCAGGGAGAAGAGGAACGCTCCCGTGAAGCTGTGGACATTGGCGACACAAGGAGTTATTTCCTCATCGTTGAATAAATCTCCATGTTGGACTGCTATCAGCCAGAAGACCAGCCCAAAGAACAACCAGGAAAGGACATAGGACAAGGAGAATATCACAAACATGTGGCGCCATTTGATGTCCACCAGCGTGGTGAATATGTCCACTACGTAGCTCTCCCACTCCCCGAAGATGTGTTTGAAGTACACGTTGCAGCTGCCGTCCTTGTGGAGAAATCTCTTCTGCAACCTTTTCACCCCCATTTCAGGGCTTTGTTGACAAGTGCTTCGGTATCTGATCTTGTTTCCCTGTATGCTTACAGGTCTATAGCAACCACTGTGTTCAGGCATCTTTCTCATATCTGCCTCGTAGCATCAGTTTGCAGAACACACTTGCAGTTCCCAGGGGCCTTTGTTCGTTGGAGATCTATGAAATAAAAGGGGAAAAAAAGGTTACCTTTGCTTGAATTTCCTATGCCAGAACTGTGTGACACCAGATATAAATACAACTGTGGCCATCAGGAGCAGTTTCTTGAATGGTACAGATTCTGACACTCATTACACAATGTAGCTCAAGAACTCAGACATGAACAGCAAACCGAGTCCTGGACTGCAGCAAGAAAATTGTGGGCAGCAGGGCAAGGGAGGGAATTCTGCCCCTTTTCTCTGCTCTCCTCAGACCCCACCTGGAGTCCTGTGTGCAGTTCTGGAGCCCCCAGCACAAAAAGGACATGGAAGTGTTGGAGTGGGTTCAGAGGAGGCCACAAAGATGCTCAGAGGGCTGCAGCAGCTCTGCTGTGAGGACAGCCTGAGAGAGTTGGGGCTCTGCAGCCTGGAGAACAGAAGGCTTCCAGGACACCTTAGAGTAGCCTTCCGGGATCTGAAGGGGGCTACAGGAAGGCTGGGGAGGGACTATTGACAAGGTCTTGTAATGCCAGGACAAGGGGCAATGGGTTTGAAGTGGCAGAGGGGAGATTTAGACTGGATGTTAGAAGGAAGTTGTTTGCAGTGAGGGTGGTGAGACACTGGCACAGGTTGCCCAGGGAGGTTGTGGCTGCCTCCCTGGAGATGTTCAAGGCCAGGTTGGATGAGGCCTTGAGTGAACTGTGCTAGTGGGAGGTGTCCCTGCCTATGGCAGGGGGTTAGAACTGGATGAACTTTGAGGTCCCTTCCAACTTAAACCATTCTATGATTCTATGATTCTGTGATTCTGTGATTCTATGATTCTATGAAATAGGAAGCAACAAGAAATTCATCTAGTGAGAAATGTCCATATTAACCCTAAAATTTGGTAAGCAAATGAAAACAGAAATCAAAAACCTTCGTGGTGACCCCAATGTGAGTGTCTCTTCTAGTGGTTTGGTGAAGTAGCTTTCACATTAGGATAGGCCCTCATCGACAGCCACAGCAACAGTGTGAACCTAAAAGTCTGTCAGGTATTTGAGGTAGTTACCTTTTTGCTGCATATTTGTTTTCTTCCATTAGAAGAAATGCATACAAAAAAATCCTCCCCTCATTTTGACACAAGATTTCAGCAGCATGGGCAGACAGATTCAGCATTTCAACCAGCAAATGGCCATAAACCATACCTTGTTATTTGTATTCCAGTACTGCCCAGAAAACCTTGGTGATGGAAGTGAATTTGAATGGGCTAACATTACAGAGGCATATTTGTTCAATCTGTAGAAAAATATTTACATTTCAAATGAAAAAGAAGATCTATTAGTTTCTGGAAACCCTCTCAAATCAGTCCTTAAAACAATTACAAACAGATAAATAAATAAATAAATAAATGGGGCTGGCAAAGAAGTATTTACTTTTTTATTAATGAGTTTGAAGCAAATGTGCAGTGTGTTAATAGCATTCGTTGACGACACACATTGAGGAAGTGATGTGAATGAGGAGATCCCTGTGTTGGCCCAAGGAAGAAATGGATGTCTTTGCAGATTGCAACCATCTGAACTTGGGCAGTATGAAGTGCTAGGGTTATACATTTAGCAACTAATAACAAGAACTTATGTTAGAAACTGAGACCTCATCAACTGGAATCCAATTTAAAAAAAAAAAAAAAAAAAAGGAAAGGCTTAGCTGAAGGAATCACTTACAGGATGCTTATGAATTACTTGTAGGATACAGGCCTGGAAAAGGCAAATGCCTTTTCCTGCAGGTCTCCAACTCATTCCATATCCCAGCTGCTAACACAGAAACCACTGACAAGTCAGAAGTGAGAGCGCACACAGCTCAGACACTTCAGTATTTTTACCAAATGCCATGCTTCCATGTGGGATTTCTAAAGGAGAAAACTCAATATTTTTGAGGAAAAAAAAAAACAACAAACTGATATTATTCTTTTTAAAACCTGCAAGCTTTCAATGGAAAAATGACAAGGTCTTTTCCCAGCCTTCAGCTGCTTTTCAGCTGACAGAAGTTCAGGTGGAGTTTTACAATGAAGCCAATGTATTCATGGAAAATGGATTGAGAAAAAAAAAAAAGAAAGAAAAAGAAAAAAAAGAAAAAGTTTCCTACTGGTAGTGTTTTTCTTCAGCTCTTCATTCACTTTGCCTGAGTCTAAATGACTGCTCACCCTTCAAGGCAGAAGAGAGTCAGGCCCATAGAGTGTAATATATATTGGATGGACTAGATTAGCAGACCAAGAACTCTCCTCTCATCCAAGGAACAATGACAGGCATGCACAGACACTATTCCAAAAACACTTGAAAGCCAAACATAGTTTCCATTTCTTTTTTTCTTTTCTTTTTTTTTTTTTCCCTTAGTTTTTCTTTTTTGGTTTTTTGTTTTGTTTTTTTTTTCAGCACAGAAATGAATGTGACATATGGTGTCGTAGCCTCAGAATGTGGCCTGCATTAAAAAAAACCAAAACACACACACACACACACACACAACATTAATGTTTCCAAAAATACTTCTTGGAATACAGTCTTTGGAAACATTCATATGACTTGCTTTATTCACAGCTTTAGACAGTGTAGCCTAGCCTTGTGGAGAGGCTTTGACCTCACATATCAGAAGTCAGATTGAACAACAAACAGAAACTGGAAAGTGTTGTGTTAGTTTATTTGTTTATTTATCTATTTATTTATTTATTTATTATTGAAGAGCTTCCTCATGTGAAGTGTGAAAGTGAAGCAAATGGTAATCAGGAGCCAATATCATCTTAGTTGAAAAGCATGTTTTAGGCTTGTACTGACTGGTTCGTTTTCAAGTTCCTTGGAAACGTTCACAAATGTCATAGAATCAGAATCACAGAATGGTTTGGTTTGGAAAGGACCTTTAAAGCTCATCAAGTTCAACTTCCACAGGGACATCTTCAAGACTGAGTCTACATTGAGTGGCTTAGACCCTGTCCAATCTGACCTGGCATGTTTCCAGGCTTCTACCACCTGTCTGGGTAACCTGGGCAAGTGTCTCACTACCTTCAACATTAAAAAAAAAAAAAAATCGTCCTCCTATCTAGGCTAAATCTCCCTTTTTCAGTTTCAAGCCATCACTTCTTGTCCTATTGCAACAGGTACTGTGACAAAATCTGTCCCAATATATCATAACAACCTAAGTACTTAAAGGCCTTGATAAAGACCACCTGCAGCCTGCTCTTCTCCAAGGCTACACAACTCCATCTCTCTCAGCCTGTCCTCAGAGCAGAGTGGATCCTACCCTCCAATCATTTTTGGCCCTCCTTGAGATCCACTTTAACAGGTTAACGTTCTTCTTGTGCTCAAGGCTCCAGAGCTGGACACAGTAGCCCAGGTGAGGTCTCACCAGAATGGTGCAGAGCAGGAGCATCACACCCTTCAACCTGCATCTCTTGATGTAGTCTGGGATGAAACTGACCTTCTAGGCTGTGAGTACACAGTGCTGCCTCCTGTCCAGACTGGGACTCTAAAGGGGACTGAACAGTTCATGGATCAAGAGTTGATTCCACTCTCTGCTGTGATCAGCAAATCATCACATTTCCAAAACAATGTTTCTCTGGCACCATCTTTAGGTTTTGGTGGTGCTAGCAAGAATCATAGACTGTCATATGTGCAGCTATGTGGCAAAACCCACCTTGATTTTATGGTAAGCTGTCACATCACAGCAGGAACTCTGACTCAGAGTCTCTCTTGAGTACAGGCTGTGGCAATACATCTACATGCACAGGAATGTCTGTGGTGGGGTTTTAACTGGTGTAACTAAAGCCATGTAAAGATGCTAGGCTGAATTTTGCAGAAGAGTCAAGAGTCTGTCCGTAATAAGAAAGAGAAAGTGATGCAGAGCTTCCTAATCCAGAAACAAAATGTCTAGCCCTGAAGCTGGGTGGGGTAAGAAAGAAACAGTGCAGGGCACCACTAACAGACATATATTGCTCTCAGGATCTGAACTGATCTTTCTCCATCATGTTGAAAATTGGCTTGCTCACAGCCATTTGGCATTGCACAGTGGAGACGTGCCCCAGATGACCTAAAATCCCAAATGTG
This sequence comes from Eubucco bourcierii, assembly GCA_013396675.1. Classification (NCBI taxonomy): domain Eukaryota; kingdom Metazoa; phylum Chordata; class Aves; order Piciformes; family Ramphastidae; genus Eubucco; species Eubucco bourcierii. The sequence continues at coordinate 66,541 of VWZE01008609.1, forward strand.
CTAAAAAGTCTTAGGAAACAGCCTCTTCAGCCACTCAAAACCAACTGAAAATGTTGCCCAGTATTTTGGGTGTGTTTAAAGGGAAGCCAAATCTGGATTTTTCCAGGCTACCTCTTAAAGCCTCTCCAGTGGAATAACAATCATGCACCATAATTAAGAACTCCTTTGCACTGTCTGAAGTTGCTCAGAACATTTAAGGCTAGAAACTCTTCCATGTTTCTGAGTTGTGTAAGGCTGTGTTGGGACCCATACTTCCTTCATGAGGACACTGTTAGACAGGCAAGGGATTTTCCTATTCCAGGTGAGAGGAATCTCACTGTACTGAGACACCCTCCCTGCCTTTTGCACAAAGCTCTGAAGGTTATTGTTACTAGTACCACTTATTGAAGGGAAGAAGACCACAGATGTGCAACCAGATGTATGAATCCAATTCTTAGAGCTGTTCCAAAAATCTGATTTTTCAAAATGGTAACATTTTGCATGCCCCTAAGATAGAAAAAAAATTGGTATTAGAGGGCCTAGTACCTGGTAAAGATTAACAGAGGGGGTGAGGGAGGGCTTAAAAACATTCTCTGCCCACTAGAGCTCATGGATCGGTTGCTGCAAATGAGTCTCAGATGTTACCAGGAAGCATTTTCACCTTCCCCTAACACTGACACAAAAACCTCCACCCTTTTTTTGTCTTGCTTTTACTTTCAGTAGTGGGTTGGTGGTTTTTTTTCTCTTTTCTTTATTCCTGGGCATGTTTTTACACATCAAGATCCTTCTCTTGCATACTATTCTGCGGTTCAGAGGAAGAAGTGTGCTGAAATTTGCAGCTCTTTTGATAACCTTTCTTATAAAAGTATTCTCCTCTCCCAATAAAAGCACATCAGAGAGAAAAATGAAGCAGTGAGGGTAGGCAGGATAGCAGGAAGACAGAAATAGTGAAAGATTTCATGAGGGTAAGTAGTAGAGAGGGTTCAGAAGTTCCTCTAAGGTATGTATGTGTCAGATTCAGAGTTCAGAAAATCAGCATACAGTCTTAATTATCTAAGCCAAGCCTTGGATCTTACAGTGTTGGGCACTGAAATATGCTCAGGTAGATAGAGAAGTGCTTTAGACACCTGTGTTCATGGGCTCTGCATACTGATCCCCCAAACTGGTATCTTGGAAAGGATAAATGGGAGAAATGCAAATAAATTCTTGTATTTCAGAGGTCATAAAGCAGTGCAGTGGCAGAAATAGGAACAAGCCCAATGCCTGCTTAGATGCAGTGAAGAGCTGCCACAAAGCAAACACCAGCAGAAGGAAGACTTTCAGTCATATTTCTCATTTTCATTTAGCTTCTCTTGAACACAGCAGCTGTACCAGGAGAACTTACACTCTTCACTTTCATCAGCTCACTCAGAACAACAGTACAACAGTAACAGAAAAGCCTTAAGCATTAAATTTAGCCTTTTTAAGACTTCCACTAAGTCTAATTGTCAATTTAATCTTGATGGTTTGGAGTTTAGGGCTCAGTGCATTATGAGGATAATCTCTATGTTGCACCTTAACCTAATACCTAACAAGTTGTTGCTACACCCATTTTATGACACTGTTTTTCCATTATATAAACAAGCAGGGATGAATTTTTGTTCAGTGACAACTTCAATCAACAGCCTGTTTGTAAAACATTAAGCAAAACAATGTGAAGATCTTGGTTCCAGAATAATTCTGTTCTGAGAGTCAATCAAACAGAAGACATCTCAGAACCTTCCAGTGAGACTGGGTACTCTCACTGAAATCCCACTCCCTAGATTGGTTTAGCAATCACCTCAGCTCCCTGCTTCCTTTTGGAAATGATCTGAAAGGTTTCCAGTTTTAGTCATTGTTGTGTAACCCTAGAAGACTTTCAGTTCAGAGACCAGAAATGTGACAATTAGAAACCTTTTGAGCTGCTTTGGAGTTGACTCAAATACTTGTTCCTTTAAAAGAACTCCACCACCCACACAATCCAAATAAATCTATTCTGGGACGGCACTGAGACTCTTCCTTTTTTTCTTTCCTTGCTTCCTTTTTCCTTGCAAAGGAGTCTAACTTCTCTTAACACAGCTGCTCTTTCTGCTTCTGATACCTAATCCCCAGCCCACAGTGGGCATGCATCACGATTCACAGAATCACAGAATGGTTTAGATTGAAAGGGACCTCAAAGATCATCCAGTTCCAACCCCCTGCCATAGGCAGGGACACCTCCCACTAGCACAACTCGCTCAAGGCCTCCTCCAACCTGGCCTTGAACACCTCCAGGGAGGGAGCAGCCACAACCTCCCTGGGCAACCTGTGCCAGTGTCTCACCACCCTCACTGCAAACAACTTTCTCCTAACATCCACTTTCAATCTCCCCTCTGCCACTTCAAAACCATTGCCCCTTGTCCTGTCATTGCAAGACCTTGGCAATAGTCCCTCCCCAGACCTCCTGTAGTCCCCTTCAGATACTGGAAGGCCACTCCTGGAAGCCTTCTCTTCCCCAGGCTGCAGAGCCCCAACTCTCTCAGCTTGTCCTCGTAGCAGAGCTGCTGCAGCCCTCTGAGCATCTTCGTGGCCTCCTCTGCACTGGCTCCAACAGTTCCATGTCCTTCCTGTGCTGGGGGCTCCAGAACTGCACACAGGAGTCCTGTACACACAGGTGAGGTCTGAGGAGAGCAGAGCAAAGGGGCAGAGTCCCCTCCCTTGCCCTGCTGCCCACACTGCTCTTGCTGCAGCCCAACATGCAGTTGCTGTCTGGGCTGCACTCACACTGCAGCCTCATGTTGAGCTTTTCATCACCCCAGACCCCCAGGGCCTTTTCCTCAGGATTCACCATTTGAGTATCTCCTACAACATACACCAGCTGACAGCCTCACCTAGGTGAGATATTTGTTACCTGTCCCCAACAGGAATGCTTCAGGACACAAAAAACTGTGCTTGTGACTCTACTGCTTGCTTGACCAGAAAGCCTGATTACTCTAAACCCACAAGATAGAATTATCTCGATGGTGTGAAAGCTTCCACACATCTCTGGCAGAACAAAGCAACACAATGCTGCTCAGTTTCAGAAAGTGACATTCTTGCTGTCTAACAGCCCAGGCCTGATAAGCACAACTTTATGCTATAAGTGTTTTTTATCATATTTAACACTACTCAGCTCAGATCCCCACAAAAGACTCCAAGGTGTCTCTACAAGAGGAGAAGAAACCCAAAATTCCCTAAATTGAACCCAAAGACAGCACAGTAGGGAGTAAGGATGTAGGAGTGGAATGTAGAGCACTTTGGGATCTGGACATGTCTTGGTGCTTACTTTATAGAGTGGAGGAGACTCCAGCAGGAGCTTCAGTCAGAGAATTTTCTTACACCTGCAGTAATTTCATTGGTTCACAATGCCCCAGCTTAGATGAAGAGCAGTGGATGTAGGAGTACATTTCTCCAATCAACAGCAGGACTCTGTCCATCAGAACCCACATGAGCATCACCTTGCTAGCATCACCTTTCCTCCTCAGCATTTTTGTAGGTGTTCCATCAGCAGCAGAGAACATTGCAAATGCAGAAATAAAATTTTGAATAGGCTAAGCTCAGACCTGGAGAAAATGAATTCTTTTTAGGCTTTTTATTCAATACCTCTAGACACAGAAAAGATCTAAAGTATCCACATAAAAGTCTTTGCTTACTAAACATTCTAGAGGGCAGACATAGAAAGCAGAAAGCAACAGACCCTTACACAGCCTTTGAAGTCCTGCAGTGGGGCTGTAATGAACACAGGGATAACTCACTGGAACAGATATATTGATATTTAATTCATCCAAGTGAACCCAGACCTCCTTCAAACAAAATGAAAAATAAATAACTACACACATACATTTTACAAAGGAAAGAGGTTTGGCCCCTTAGTTTGAGAAGACAGACTCTGAAAGACACTCCTTGGTGAGGGCAGGTTGCAGGTTTGAGAGCCACAGGACAGGCTGGAAGTGAACCAGCCCAGTCCTTACTACTCAGAGCAATTCCTAAAATCTGTTCAAAGCTGGAAACCTCTATTTTAATTTATTTGCACTGTATGCACTGCATGGTTTTAGCCAGGAACAAGCAGTGGAAACACTGAAATACCATCAGAAATGGAAAGTGCTGGCAACCTGAAACTCTTGCTCTTGGGGCCTCGCTGCCATTCTTTGTCTCAGACAATTTGGCAGGGGTGAAACCTAAAATTGTTCACTCTGAGGTCTCTCTTCCTCTTTTAACCCTCAGCTCTCAGCAGCTCCTGTACCAAGGTGACTGAACAGAGTATGGACTTAGTTGTGCCAGGGGAGGTATAGGTTGGACATTAGGAGGAAGTTCTTCACAGCAAGAGTGATTGGCATTGGAATGGGCTGCACAGGGAGGTGGTGGAGTTGCTGTCCCTGGAGGTGTTCAAGCAAATCCTGGATGGGGCACTTAGTGCCATGGTCTGGTTGCTTGGCTAGGGTTGGGTGCTAGGTTGGGCTGGGTGAGCTTGGAGGTCTCTTCAACCTGGTTGGTTCTGTGATTCTTTCATTCTATGACTTGCCAGCCCCACACCCACATCAACCTAGTGCAGACACAGGTGTGTGCATGTGGCCCTCGGGTTGGGTACAGCTGGCAAACAGCTCCATGCACCCACAGCAATGCTGGGGCTGAGCTGGGATGGCTTAGGGCTTCCTTGATGAACCAAGGCCCTGACCACAGAAGGGGAAATAAGTGAATGGAAGACCTGAGCCAAGCCTCAAAGGTGACCCTGCTGTTTGGCTGCCATGGACAGACGGATCCACACAGGATCACTTTCATCTCCTGTCTCAACATTTTTCTTCATAGTTCTCTTCCCATCAGCTATGAGCCACTTGCATTTTGACACTGAGCTGATAGGACTGAAGAGTGTCTATCTCTGGTCAAGCCTCTGTAGCTTCAGTTCTTAAAAATGACACAGCAGGTGCATAGGCTAGACCTGAAAATCTACCAGATATGGGACAGCTGAGAACTTCCTCTGGAAATCAGTAGGCAACCTATTCCATACTTCAACAGGCAAATTCCACTGGGCTTCAATGCAAGTCAGATGCAAGGGAATCAAATCCAAGTGTTAGTGCTAATTACCATTGCCTCCTCCCCTGCCACACTGATATCTGCACAGATGCACAGCAAAGGTTTATTTCAAGAGCTCTGCAGAGGTGTGCTGTGGGATTGCTCCACACACTGAACCTGATGGATTACATTTAGCCTGCAGAGGCACAGAACAGTTCTTCAAGGAACTTTTCCACCAGATCTTGTTGGCAGGGAAGAGCAGAACAGTTTGTTGCAGCTCTTGATGGATATGATGTAATGTAAGAATGCATTCAACAATAGGTAAGTGGCAGGTCATGAACAATGACAGAATCAGATGAGATAATGCTGCCCACTTTCATTTAACAGAGCCAACACCCTCACCTCTGTCCTATGCCACAGTTCAGTGCTGTTAAATCTCTCCTCAGAACACAGCAGGTTGTTAATGATGTAGGATTTTGAGGGAGGGCAAAGGCTGATATTCTAAAAGGGTTCTTCCAGTCTCAGGGCCATTTCCCTTGCGTCACACTGTGCAGTTCTGCTTCCTGAGGCAGAAAGCATACTCCTTTTTTTCCTGTTTTCTGGAGTACATTGTAAGCTAAATTTCCAGGGAAGGGCAGTGTGGTATAAGAACATGGAGTGACTGTCTTTCCCCTCGTGCTCTTTATCCAAGTGTGTAGAATAAGAAAGGTGAGGAGATGCAGAGCTGCCCCTCTATGACACATGCTAGCTCCTGCAGCCCTGTGTGCTTCACTCCTCACTGCTCCTGCAGCTCTCTGTGTATGCACACACAAACAAAACCACCCTGAGAAGAAAAGGTTAGGTGGTTTTAAGCAAAGGGGCTTGTGAAGATCAGAGAATCTCTTGTATTGCCTGGCCAAGTTTGAATCCTGCTAGTTCAAGAGGCTGCAGCTTTGACAATGGAGAGCCCTGCCTGGGTGTCAGTGGAGTCTGGATCAGCTGCCCTGCTGTTGTATTTCATATAAGCAACAGGATAAAACAGAATCCCAAGTTAACAGCATGAGTGAGCTCTGTGTAACAATTGACAGAAGATGTGAGTAGGAAGCCTGAGGATCTATACATTTTTATTTTTATTTTTTTTCCCAGCCCTAGTAGGCAGTTCCCTAAGGTGTAGCTTGACACCAGTTACTGGCTTCTAAACACTATCCACTTGCAAATTTCTGCTGATCTCAGCTTCAGGCTACTGACCTCAGCAGGAATTCCACTACAGTACTCAGAAACTGTGTCATCCCACCTACTAAAATGTCCCAAATCCAGATTAAATCAACAAACCCTTTACACTTTCACAATTAAAGTAAGGTCCAACAGTGAGAACATCATTTTGCATTATTTTTTGTTAGGGAATGGAAACAAGAAGGGGGAAAAAAATAAATCCAAACAAACCATGTAAATAAAATGAATCACATCCACTATGACCTATTGTTTTGGTTTTTTTTAGGAAATAGCACCCAAAAAAGCTGCTGTCTTGGATTTTTAGCTTGATGCTCAAAGCAGAGAGGTTGAGATAAGCATTAGCTAAGGGTTAAGTCAGTGTATCAGTGCATTTGTGTTAGGAAAAACAGCAGAAAATCCTGACAGACGCAGTCAAGTAAACCAGGCAATCAAACATTACTCTTCAAGAAGTTCATTTGTCAGTCATTACTAGGCTCAAGAATCACTATTTGCTTTTCTTGGTGGCTTTGTATGGTTCTCAGCAGATGCTGTATAGATACAGCAGAAGTGCACCCCTGATATAGAATCATAGAATCATAGAATGGTAAGGTTGGAAGGGACTTCAAAGCTTATCCAGTTCCAACCCCCTGCCATAGGCAGGGACACCTCCCACTAGTACAGGTCACTCAAGGCCTCATCCAATCTGGCCATGAACACCTCCAGGGAGGGNCCATCCAATCTGGCCATGAACCCCTCCAGGGAGGGAGCAGCCACAACCTCCCTGGGCAACCTGTGCCAGTGTCTCACCACCCTCACTGCAAACAACTTCCTCCTAACATCCAGTCTAAATCTCCGCTCTGCCACTTCAAACCCATTACTCCTTGTCCTCTCATTACAAGACCTTGTCAGTAGTCCCTCCCCAGCCTTCCTGTAGTCCCCTTCAGATACTGGAAGGTTACTCTAAGGCCTCCTGGTTCTCTTCTCTTCTCCAGGCTGCAGAACCCCAACTCTCTCAGCCTGTCCTCACAGCAGAGCTGCTGCAGCTCTCTGAGCATCTCCTTGGCCTCCTCTGGACCCACTCCAACAGTTCCATGTCCTTCCTGTGCTGGGGGCTCCAGAACTGTACACAGGACTCCAGATATGCCTAAATATGATTTTCTCTCTAGTCTGGCAGAGGATATTGTGTATCTCCTATGAGTAGAGCTGCTCAGCCAAGGCTCATATTCCTAGAGGGCATCACAAGTTTCAGGTTTTTCATCCAAACCAAAACATGCTCCCACATTTGTTGGGCTACATATGTCACCACTTTAAAAAAGCCTGTGAAACATATTAAATGGCTTCAGAGAGCAGAGGCCTGATCCAAATCCTACTGCAGTCAGCAAAGGAGTTGCCTTTGATTTCTTGTTTTGGATCAGATCTAGCTGCTGGGTTTCTTAGTATCACCACAGGCAGTATCCCTCATTGCTCTTCAGAACTGGCTTGGCTGGCTGGAATTCCAGCAATACTTTCTAAGGAACAAGAGGTTTTTAAAACCTTCATTTTCTTTGCTTCACAGACTTTGGCAGAATGTTGACTTTCTGTATTGTTACTTAACTCTGTTGAGCACTATAGGAAATTTGGGCAGGGGATCATTTCAGAGATGACTTTCAACACTTTGCAGGGCAGATGGCTGAACCTCTGTGCACACATCCTCAGGAGCCTCTCTCTCACAGCATGGCTGCTTGTGATCTGGCACTGCAGGTTACTCTGAAACTCAGAGTTGTTTATGCAGAACTTAGTCTCAGCATGGTGCTGGCCACTCTTGTTTGCCACTGCCATTCTCTTCCCAAGTTCAGTGGTCTCACCTACAGTACAGTTGGTGTTTTGCAAGGCAGAGAATTAAAATAATGTGGAACTGGAAAAACCACAGATGTGTTTCAACTGTACATTTAAGAACTTGACTTTTGCCACGGTGTGCAGGTTACATAACTTTGTTTCTGCTCTCTTGATGCTGTCCCACAGTTTATTTCTGATCACCTGAGCGAGGTTCTGAGCACAGTGATTAGTATTTTAAGCGATATGAAGGCAGTCAGAATCCCCTCTTAAACCTTGCCTCTTGTCTCCCCACCTTTAAAACATCATCAAGTAAGACACTGATTCCTCTAAAATGGGAACATCTCTCCTGAATCAGAATTGAGTTTCATTTCTGCCAATGCCTGCTATTCCGTGGTGGTCCACATCAAATATTTAGTGGGGTAAACTTCACTCATCATTTGAGGCTCTATATAGAGTCATAGACTTACAGATTTTTCAGGGCTGGAAGGGACCCCAAGGATCATCTATCTCCAACCCCCCTGCCATGAGAAGGGACACCTCGCACTAGATCAGGTTGCTCAGAGCCACATCCAGCCTGGCCTTAAAAGCATCCAGGGATGGGGCTTCCAGCACCTCCCTGCACAACCTGTTCCAGTGTCTCACTATCCTCATGGTGAAGAACTTCTTCCTAACATCCAATCTGAATCTTCTCACTTCTAGTTCTCCTCCATTCCTCCCAGTCCTGTGGCTACCTGTCACAAAAAGTCCCTTACCAGCTTCCTTGTAGTCCCGTTTCAGATGTTGGAAGCCAGAATAAGGTCTCCTCAGAGCCTTCTCTTCTCCAATGTGAACAACCCCCACTCTCTTAGCCTGTCCTCACAGGAGAGGTGATCCAAATGAGTTTGCAAATACAAAGTTTGTTCTCTCCACTCCATCTAAAATGATGTGTAGAGAACGGATTTCAGGCATCATTTTTAAGTTCCTTTCCAATATTTGCAAAAAACACTAAGTGAGGAACCATTACCCATATCAGCATCCCATTCTTTTGGATTAACCATCAGCTCTGCTATCAGTGTTTCTCAATCTAACCAACCTCTTTTTCATGTCTTCTCACTGTCCTGCTCCTTAGAGTTGTTTTTGGGGCAGAGTTGAATGAAGACAGCTTTTGTTCTTGTGCTTTCCCTTTCCACTTTATACAGGGAAAATGGCTTTCACAGTCCCCCTCAAGCAGTTTGAAAAGATACTTTACATGATGGTGAAAACCTTAAATCCTGACCTTGTTTTAGAATCATAGAATCATAGAATGGGAAGGTTGGAAGGGACCTCAAGGATCCAATCCCCTGCCATAGGCAGGGACACCTCCCGCTAGCACAGGTCACTCAAGGCCTCATCCACCCTGACCTTGAACACCTCCAGGGAGGGAGCAGCCACAACCTCCCTGGGCAACCTGTGCCAGTGTCTCACCACCCTCACTGTAAAGAACTTCCTCCTGACATCCAGTCTAAATCTTCTCTCTACCAGTTCAAACCCATTGCCCCTTGTCCTGTCATTGCAAGTCCTTGTCAATAGTCCCTCCCCAGCCTTCCTGTAGGCCCCCTTCAAATACTCTTTGGTCATCTTATGTTGATAACTTCTGATACTTTTTATGTACTTTCTTAAATATTTTCTTCTTTACTTTTCTAGCCATGTTTCAGTCACTATGAGTCAAACCATCACTTGCCAAACTGCTTTGTCAGTAAATCCTCATGTCTGGGACACTTCAATCACAGGCAGTCAGTGTCTTCAGATTCTGAAGGATTTGAGAGGATTCCCAGACCAAACCACATGGGGTAAAGACCATCTAAGAGCTAAGGCAGAGTTTAAATCTAAGAACAACACTCATATATGTGTTTAGTTGCAAGCACATAAGAAGAATCAACATAAGCCTGATTCAAATCTTGCTGAATCTGGGGTCAAAGAGGTACTTGTTGGAGGCTTTACAGTGAGCCACTGGAAGAATGCAGCAAACTGATTTCTTGGTCCCATCTTAATGGGTTTATTCAATCAGCAAACCCCCTCAATTGTCTCAGGGGAAGTTGGCACAGTAAGTTTGGCTCAGAATAACAGAAAATGTTTATTTTATATATGTGTGTGTATATATATTATACTTATATAAATTATATTATATAATTTATATTATATTATTTTTATATAATTTATGTTATATTATTATATAATAATAATAATAAAAGTAAAGGTGAATTTAAGGATTTTTAAATGAGGATATTTGTCTTCCAGTGATTTGCACAGAGGCTGACTATGCTTCCCTCACTGCCCATGCTCTGTGCCACCATGGTTAACTTTTGCATGTAAGATTTGTGCTCAGCAGCTCAACGAGCTGCTTTTGGGAGGTTCACCTCATTTCAAGATGTTTGTGAGATACCTCCATGTAAGATTTTTGCTCAGCAGCTCAACAAGCTGCTTTTGGGAGGTTTACCTCATTTCAAGATGTTTGCCAGGTACCTGCATGTAAGATTCATGCTCAGCAGCTCAATGAGCTGCTTTTGGGAGGTTAACCTCACTTCAAGATGTTTGCCAGGTACCTGCTCAGCCAGCCATGTTTTTCCTGTTTTACTTCTCAAAGGCAAACACTGTGAACAAGTGAATAGATCTTATCAAGGCAATGTTAACAAAAAAATACATCAAATAAAAATCTGTTGTATTACAAATGTCAACACTCACCAAAAAAAAAAAAAAAAAAAAAAAAAAAAA
>VWZE01008609.1:83705-98934 GCA_013396675.1 Eubucco bourcierii
AAAGAATTTTCCTCCGTTCTTTCTTTCAATGACTAACTTCTCTTACTCTAACTAGCAACAGGAATGTTTGCTCCCACCAAAGCTCAAGTGTTCTCTTCCTCTTCTTCATCTCCTATGGTCACTTAAAAAAGCACTTCCCTCCATATTCTGATTCTCACCGGAAAGCTTATAATAAGATTACGAAACACTACTATCTATAAAAGAGTTTCTTTTGTGTATTTAAAGTTTATAGCCCCACTGTATCACAGTCCCCACGGGGAATGAGTCAGGGGTAATAAGAAACACCAACTCAAAGCTCTCTGGAGACCATGTCACCAGTGGAAAGGAAAGTGAGGTAATAAAAAGAGATTGCAAGCTGTGTCATAGGAACAGTCACAGGGCCAGAGCAGCTCACAGACCACCCCTCTCTCATTTGGATGAGCTCTGCCTTCTTCCCAGGCTCACAGCTCTCTTGTCACCACTGCCTTGGGAGGCAAGCTTCAGCCAGACACTACAGCACAGGTGCAAATATTTGAAGATATTTAACAACAAGGAAGATGCAGGAGTTGGCATTATGTGACCATTGCATTGCCCTGGCGAGGGCAAAATGCCAATTGCTTTGTCTTTCTATTCTCTGCCATCTTTCAACTTGTTCTCTCTGTCAAGTTAGTATTACTAGACAGTTTACTTTCAGTAGGCACACCTTGGCAGTGGGAGTGAAAACCCTAAACAGGCAGCAAGGAAATGAAGTCCTGTCTAACAATTAGTCTTCTAAATGACCTTCCCAGAGCCTCAACCTACTTGGAAGGATCTTGACAGCATTTTCAGTATAGTTTAAAATGTTTGTTCAGGGTTTAGGAAGATTGAAATAGTGGGTAACTAAGGTGAATGAACACAATTCTTCCTTTCTTAACTTCCTTTGTGGATTTTCATGGCACAGTAGGGGTCAGAGTCACCCAGCAGGCTCCTTACCCATCCATGTTTGTGCACAGGCACATGTTCACACAGGTCCTCATGCACAGACACTCTGATCTAGCAGAACTGTGCCTGTCTTCAGGCTTTCACTACTAGGCCCCCTCTGCTATGAACTGGTTGCCCAGATCTGACTCCTAAGGCAAGCTCTGGGACAAAATGATACTTCTGACTCACACCCATTTCAGCCAACGTTTCTCACAGTCTGTAACCTTCAATTTCCTCTGTTATGAGCTGAGAGTGTCTCTGCTGCTTTACCCTCCTAACTCAAGAATTCAGGCGGGCAGTTTTGCTGCACCTTAGCTTTGTTCCTCCTCTGGTAATGACAACTTGGATAAAACCCACTAGAAGTGGACAAGTGGGAATGTAGGAACTGCCAGAATGGATCAGACCCACAGTCTTAGTCTTTCTAGGGTTGTATCCTGTAACCAGTGGTTAATACTAAATGCTCCAGGAGAAGGTGTAAGAACCCTGCAACAGGCAGCTTTGGAAGGATTTCCCTCCTCTAACAAGTTCTTATCCTGATCTTCAGTAATTAGAGGCTGGCTTCAGCCCTGAAATTACACAGCTTAATACCTTCCCAAGCATGTATTCATGCAAGCACTGAAGCTCTGCCTCTTTTTTCAATATTCAGCTGAACACAAACTCTCCTTTTGAATTCGAGGGTGAGAAAAAGTGTTTCCAAACAACAAGTAACAAGCTGCCAGGTTACATGCAAAACACAGCTCCAGCTGAACAAGATAAAAGGTTTATTCCCATACAGGTTGTTTAGCTAGTTTAGACTCTTTCAGGTAGCAGAATTTCTGTTTACATGTACACACACACACACAGAGACAAGTTTAATTAAGGAAATGAGAAATGGGGTTTACCTTAGTGCCTGCTGAGCTCTGCAAGAATCTCTGCTTCACTCCCTCCTTTCTTTTTCTCTGTCTCTCTCCCTGTCTCTTGCATGGCTGGACTGACAGGTTGGCACAGCTGAGAACGACAGGTTGGGTTTGTTTTTTTAGGCACAACTCCTCCCCCTCTCAAAGAAAGAAAAAAATGCAAGAGTGTTTGGGAAAAGTTCACAGAAAATCCCATCCTTTCAGCAGGTTAGAACCGAGGAGAAATACACCACATTTGGGAACCCAGCAGCTTTCCTTTTTTTTTTTTTCCCTCTCCAAAAAGGCTCAAGGTCTACTTTATAGTAAGTAGGAAACATCCAGAGGCTTTACACCAGAAACTAATCTGCCCTCAAACCTTTCCCACTTCTCTGATAACCAGTCCGACAGATAAATACAGCCCCTGTAAGGCAGTCTTGACAAGAGGACTTTTGTAGCAGTAGAAAGGGGTTTTTTTTGCAGGCAGTACAAGTATCTTTTGGCCTTGGATTTTATCCTTGCATCCTACCACCACTATGTGTAATAAAAGCCACCAGCAGATGTCTGAAGTCCTTATTTCCTCCCCACCCAGAACCCTCCACTGCTGCAAACCTGCCTGCACTCACAGCAGAAAGCAGGTTTATTTTAAATTCCTGTTCTACTCCATCCTCTGATTTGGTTGCATAGAGACCAAACTCACCTTCTGTCACCTGAAACATGATAGCAATCCCAGTGAGCTGGAAGAGATCTTTAGCAGGCCACGCTGGCCACAGAAATGAGGTCAGTGTCAAAAGAGACGTATGCGGCACAGAGCAATGCTGCCAGCTCTGTGCTTCCCTGGGCATTCCCAGGGGTGGTGGCTCACCTAGACAAAACACATGCCTGGCACCTCCTGCTCCTGCAGAGATTTTTAAATCAGCCTATTAGACAATGTTACACACAATGCAGACAGAGATCTTACACAGAGTCTATCAGTAGTGTTTGTGTCAAATGAACTCTGCCTGCTCCTGTTTCTGTGCCTCTGCCCACTTGGTCACGGAGTTCTGCTTCTGGGGACTCATGGGCAGAAAGATCTCTTGGTAAATGCCAGGAAAGAAGAACCAAGAGGTTGGTGGCTGGTGATGAAATAGTTTCTACACCCCCACCTTGCTGCAATCTGTCAAATGAATTGATAGGGAATTCTCTTTTACACTCTAGTGCTTTTCCTGAGCTGGCAGTTTGGGCACAAATCTGCAGTTTCTGTGGCCTGTTCTCTTCCTCATCCTTACCCCACTCTTTCAAGTAGACTAATGATAGTTATCTGTATACATTTGCATCACAGACTCCTTGAACAGAATTCATCTCTCCTCTGGATCAGATCTGCAGCTGGTTTATAACAATGAAGTTTCAGAGGCTTCATTTACCTGCGTCACCACCGCTGGCATTACTGCGTTCAGGGTGCTGATAAGTGACAGCTTCACAAAGCCTTAAGTGTTCCAAAACCCTTGGAAAAGAACCAGCCAGTTTAATTTAACATTATGGTGAACAAGATTAGAGGTATCACACAAAGTCAATATGACATCACAGGCAATAAGGTCCACTTCCACCTCTGCTAGCTCAGCTTTTTCTCTTAGAGCAGAGGAGGGCCATGTCTGTGTGTTGCAGGATCAACTTCCATTCCTCCCTAGTCTCCTGCAGAATGCATTTGCCTTCTGTCCCTTCTTCTCAAAGGTGTTCAACTCCCTACTTGAGATTTCCAGAGAGATAACACAAATGCTCAGAAATCTTTCCTGCCAGTGGAACAAGTTAACTGAATCCAGACAAAACTGGCCAAGGCCAGCACTGAAGCTCAGTGATAATGAATCATGGCTAAACGCACCAGTGCCTGCTGAGTGCCTCGATGAAGTGAGAAACTGTTCTTAAGGTTGCAGCATGGTAATGGTCTTCATGTTTCTGCCTTAATTCCTAATACAGATGGGGTGGGGATAAGAATGTACAAGAATTAAGTGTGTGCCAGTCTCAGCATTACAGTATCAAAGGTAGTTTTACTAGCAGAAATCCAGCTGCAGCTTGCTTTGGCAAGTTTTCTCCGTCTCCCCCCACCTCAGCTTTATGAGGCTGAAGATCCAACTCCTTCTAAAGGTTTGCAACCTGCAGAATCCTTAAGGAGGCCAAGTAGATCCAAATGGGTTTATTCTCTCTACTGACTCCTGTTACCATCTCTAAAGAGCCAGGAACTAAAGTACACTCCATACAACACCCCTGCTTTACCTCTGGCATACTGACCCTGGCCTGTATTCTCCAGGAGAAGAGAAACTGAGCAAGGAGGGAGAATGTGCCACTGTCCAACTACAGCTTCCTGTCCCCTTCCAGACCAACCCTGTAATGCAAGACTGGAGCATGATGTGTTCGTGTGGCTAGGCTGTGTCCACTCCAGGAGTTAAGGGTCCATTTAAGCCAAGAGGTGGTGCTTCCTAGCAAACAGAGCTGCTATAAGAGCTTAAAATCAGTCAATAGGTGCACTTTAATTAAGTATTCCAGTGAGGTAGGATTTCTTGTTCTTCCTGTTTAGCTAGCAAGTTTCAAGAGAGTCTAATAATGAACCCTCACAGCACAGCTTACAGCAGAAAGGTTGCAAAACTGCATACAACTTTAGTTTATTACACTCCCTTTAAAAAAAAAAAAAATCAAACCAGTTGAGAGGAGGGAACATGTCTCATAATGTAGGAACTTAATCCCAAATGTCTTGATGCCACCAAGGAGATTCCCATGGATTTCAATGGACTGTGGATCAACACAACTAATATGAATCTGAGATTTTCACCTATTGCCACTGGTATAGCTGAGCAGACACCAGTCACACCGGAGCCATTGCAAAGGGGAAAGGGCAAAAGGAACAACCTACATTTCAGTTCCCAGCTTTTAGCCTTCAAGAGCATGGATTACACAAGCAGCCTTGCGGTGCTCACTGATCCACATCCATGACCTCACATCCCAGCATAATACAGGTTGTATCTTTTTGAACCAAGCCTGTTGCTTTGCATTTCCATCCACTCAAACTTCAAATTCTCTTTTAGCTACCTGTAAACTGCAGGTGCCTCAAGTTTGATAAGGATGTGAGAAGCTCCCTGCAGAGGGTAGGAGGAAGCAGGATGAGGGACATTATCTTCAGTGCTTACAGACTGGTTGTCCCATGAAAATTAGCACAGAAGTTCCTGTTAACTTAGAGGGCACAGGTAAGCTGTGTGGATGCCATAGACCCTCTGGCACCTCAAGGGGACACTCAGAAGATTGGGAGCTACAGGAGGTCTCTAGCCCTTGTACATGTGCTATTGCACAGGGAGCATATTTCAGTCAGGGGACTGAATAATTCACCAAGAAATCAGCTGGCCAGTGTGGAAATAATTTTAAATGAACTGAGCCCTTAGGTATTACATTAACTGGATCTCTAGGGAAGGATGTGGATTATTGCAGCTGAATAGAGCCCTTATTTATCAGATGGAAAAGGTTAATGTCATTTCCTTTCCTTTCCTCCATGGTTTTTCTTACCACATCACCATTTATGGATAGCATGAGGTGCAGACAGTGTAAGAACATGTGCTTGATTGTTTAAATGACCAGAGCTGTTACTTTAATGGAGGGGAGGTGGGTAAGAAATTAAGATTTCTTCTGGTTTCCTGGAGGGAATTACAGGGCTAGGAAACATAAAACACTGAAGAAAGGAAATGGATTTGTGGAGCACCTGGTCGTTGACTTGGCATCCAAGAGTACCCAACTGAATGAGGGAATTTTTGCATTCTCATCTACTGTGTGTGCATAATAAGAACCAGGATCAAACTAATCTAATATCCTTATTTGATACTTTATAAAGAAAGAGTGCATTAAGAAAGGTCATTTTTTTTCATTTACTCCTTAATGAAGTTTAAATACAGTTAAATTAAGTTCTACTAATAAAGAGTCTATGCTGCTTTCTAATTTGCCTCTGAAGTCTCAATAGCTGTTGACCTGAAGAAAAATATCAGAGCAGCCAGCTATCTATTATATACTTTACTAATTATGTCAACAAGGCAGTTCTGATACCAGCTATGGAGACAATTCCCATGGCAATAAGATTGAGAGCAATGAAAGCTGGGATTAAGAGAAAAAAAAATCTCTTGAAGTAGAAGAATCAAGAGATCCAAGTTTATTTCCCTGTCTTTAGTACATTGTATCTTTAAGTAAGTCACTTGGCTATATTCTCCTTGTGTAGTAACAAAGATGGACCTAAGATAGACCTGTCTGTTGTCTAAATTCAAAAGAAGGATGATTTCCTCTGACCATTTGGGGTTTCAAGGATGCCAGGACCTGGTTTTCTCCATGAGTCAACATAAAAGGACAGGTATGACATTTTTGTCAGTTGTCTGAATATCTTCTCAGTGTCTAGAAGATTCGTGTCACTCCAGGTAGGTGTCACACATATTTCTTCTTGTCATTGCCCAGGTAATAGATGGCTCAAGTTTCACCCCACCCTCTTGTTTCCAGAGCCATCAGCAGAACTGAACTCCATGCAAGGCTCCATAAGACATCTGAATAGAGCTGTTGGTCTCACTGACAATACAAATCTACAAGAGATGAAAATGCTTTCCATCTTCACAGTCCAGCTACTTCCCTCCCTCTGAATCCCAACTCTGCCTTGGAACATAACTCAGAGATGCACCTTTCCTCTCTTCACATCTCATTATCCATGGAAAGAAATCCACACTGAAGGGATGAAGAAGGTTGGGACTTCTGTGTATATGCTGGAGGAGTCTGAGATAACCTTTCTGGCCACAGCTTCCCATCTGTGAAATGAGTCAGGAGCATTACCTTACCTTGCAGAGGTGTCTTGAGGACAAAATATTAATATCTGGATGCGCTGCAATGGGGATAGCTAATTCCAACTCTGAATGAAATGAGGAGAAAGATGCCCATTGACTTATATGGGATTTAGAAATGAGCCCTTATTCATTTTACATCAGCCTCTGACCAGCCATCTGAGGATAGCAGTGAATAACTACTAATACTTGTGCAGTTAAACAATCAGCATCTACCTTGTAATGGAGTGAATTAATGGATGTATCTAAGGCAACCACAATGTGGCTTCACAGAGTGAGTATTTGCAGAATGTGAAAAGAAGAACATGTAAAAGCTGAGTGCATCTGTTCTGACCTTTTTTTTTTTTTCCTTTTTTTTTCCTTCCTTACCCATAAAGGAAAAGCTTTCCTGGACCATCAAACAGCCAGATATTACAGCAAATAGTCTTCCACATAAAACCAACCTTGACTTTGTTATAATTGCTATGTAAATATAATCCCACTCATCAATTAAATGCTACTCTCCTGGGCTGGAACATTATACATGTTCATTGAGATGGAATCCCTCTCAATTCAGTTTGTTAACTCGGTATTCATGTGCATTAGGCTTGGAAAAGAGAATGTGATTGCTTGAATAAATTCAGTCACTGCCTCCTGCATCCCTGTATCAGTTGACATGCGTCAGTCTGACTGCAATATGGGTTCAGAAATATGTTACCATGGAAATCCTAAATATTCAGCTCTCAACAGGGCAATTCAAATGGGATACCTGATAAATAGGAATAGCCCAGCCCTTGCCAACCTCATAGCACACCCCTAGGTCTTAAGATCTTACTGACTATCAGTAAGCTGTTTTGTTGTTGTTTTTATTTTTCCCCTAAGTACTTGAAGAAGGAAAAGTCTCAATTTTCATTAACATATGTGCTTCCAGGTCCCAGATTCCTTAGCCAGTCAGGAAATCTCTCCCAGATCTTCCTATTTCACAAGCACAGTCTCACCAGTGGGGTTACATTACATTGGAGCTGTCTGGATCCAGCTGGTTCCACAGGCCAGAGGGTAATTGTTAACGATCTCTGACCACCCAGGTATGGCTGCTCAGCAGTACCCCCTGCACGCAGGATGACCTCTGCTTTCCATCCCCATACACCACCCACATGGGGCCAGGCAGTGTCTGACCCTGTGTTTTATGGTTATTCTGTGTGACTGAACATTCTGGCTAATTCAGCACGGTTCTAGAGCTTTGCTGTTTCCTAAGTGTACTCACAAACTTTACAATCCCAAATATTGCCCATAAGTAGATTTCCCTCTCGGGCAGAACCCAGCAGCTGTTTAACAACATCCAACATCCTCCCTCCACAGCAGTTTAACGCCAGGAGGAACGTGTGTCAGACCTAATTAAGCTGTAGGCAATTCAGGCTGGAAACCAGTTCGTTGCTCTGTGATGGTAAAGCAGCACAACAGACCATTACTGGGGGCATTATGCATTACAATAACATCTAAAATCTCAGCAATTTTTAACAAGAAGAAGAAATTAAATTTTGTGGAGGATGTGAGACATTGTCCATAGATATTGAGGTGCTGGAGCATGCCCAAAGAAGAGCAACAAAGCTGGAGAAGGGTCTACAGCACAAGGCTTATGAAAAGTGGCTGAGGGAACTGAGGTTGTTCAGCCTGGAGAAAAGGAGGCTCAAGGGAGACCTCAGTGCTTTCTACAACTCCCTGAAAGTAGGCTGGAGCTAGGTGAGAGTCAGTCTCTTCTCCCAGGTAACAAACAATAGGACAAGAGGAAACCACCTTAAGTTGCACCAGAGAAGGTTTAGGTTGGACATTAGGAAAAATTCCTTTCCCAAAAGGGTTGTGAAGTCCTGGAACAGGCTGCCCAGAGCAGTGGTGGTGTTCTCATCCCTGAAGAGGTTTCAAAGCAGCAAAGATGGACATGGTTTAGTGGTGACACAGCAGTGGTGTGTATAATGGTTGGAATCAATGATCTTGAAGATCTTTTCCAACATAACCAACCCTGTGACTCTGCAGTAAATCAAGCTTCGAGGCAGAAACGTTGTTTTAAACAACTCCTCCTCCCAGAAAAGCGCAGTAGAAGCACTGTGACACAACCTCCTTTGTCGCAAAACTACTCGGAAACAGCAGGAGCGGCCCCGAGGCGGGCAGGGAGCTGCCAGTGGGAAGCGGGCGGCGCGGCGGCAGCAGGGGCACCGCGGCGGGCACGGGGGACCGGGGCGGGCGGGACGGGCCGGGGCAGGAGCTGTCCCTTCAGCACCACGGCCGGCGGCGGCCGGGTCCCGGCACACGCCGGGTGGGGGGAGGCTTCCTCCAGCTGCGACCTGCTCAGCCTTCAGCGGCACGGAGGAGAAGCCACCGAGAAGACCACTGAGGAAGTGTCCGACGGCTTCCCGGCTTCAGCGCTGTGCCAGCTGTGATTGCAAACCTTCTGCCTGGCTTCAGCGCTGTGCCAGCTGTGATTGCAAACCTTCTGCCTGGCTTCAGCGCTGTGCCAGCTGTGATTGCAAACCTTCTGCCTGGCTTCAGCGCTGTGCCAGCTGTGATTGCAAACCTTCTGCCTGGCTTCAGCGCTGTGCCAGCTGTGATTGCAAACCTTCTGCCTGGCTTCAGCGCTGTGCCAGCTGTGATTGCAAACCTTCTGCCTGGCTTCAGCGCTGTGCCAGCTGTGATTGCAAACCTTCTGCCTGGCTTCAGCGCTGTGCCAGCTGTGATTGCAAACCTTCTGCCTGGCTTCAGCGCTGTGCCAGCTGTGATTGCAAACCTTCTGCCTGGCTTCAGCGCTGTGCCAGCTGTGATTGCAAACCTTCTGCCTGGCTTCAGCGCTGTGCCAGCTGTGATTGCAAACCTTCTGCCTGGCTTCAGCGCTGTGCCAGCTGTGATTGCAAACCTTCTGCCTGGCTTCAGCGCTGTGCCAGCTGTGATTGCAAACCTTCTGCCTGGCTTCAGCGCTGTGCCAGCTGTGATTGCAAACCTTCTGCCTGGCTTCAGCGCTGTGCCAGCTGTGATTGCAAACCTTCTGCCTGGCTTCAGCGCTGTGCCAGCTGTGATTGCAAACCTTCTGCCTGGCTTCAGCGCTGTGCCAGCTGTGATTGCAAACCTTCTGCCTGGCTTCAGCGCTGTGCCAGCTGTGATTGCAAACCTTCTGCCTGGCTTCAGCGCTGTGCCAGCTGTGATTGCAAACCTTCTGCCTGGCTTCAGCGCTGTGCCAGCTGTGATTGCAAACCTTCTGCCTGGCTTCAGCGCTGTGCCAGCTGTGATTGCAAACCTTCTGCCTGGCTTCAGCGCTGTGCCAGCTGTGATTGCAAACCTTCTGCCTGGCTTCAGCGCTGTGCCAGCTGTGATTGCAAACCTTCTGCCTGGCTTCAGCGCTGTGCCAGCTGTGATTGCAAACCTTCTGCCTGGCTTCAGCGCTGTGCCAGCTGTGATTGCAAACCTTCTGCCTGGCTTCAGCGCTGTGCCAGCTGTGATTGCAAACCTTCTGCCTGGCTTCAGCGCTGTGCCAGCTGTGATTGCAAACCTTCTGCCTGGCTTCAGCGCTGTGCCAGCTGTGATTGCAAACCTTCTGCCTGGCTTCAGCGCTGTGCCAGCTGTGATTGCAAACCTTCTGCCTGGCTTCAGCGCTGTGCCAGCTGTGATTGCAAACCTTCTGCCTGGCTTCAGCGCTGTGCCAGCTGTGATTGCAAACCTTCTGCCTGGCTTCAGCGCTGTGCCAGCTGTGATTGCAAACCTTCTGCCTGGCTTCAGCGCTGTGCCAGCTGTGATTGCAAACCTTCTGCCTGGCTTCAGCGCTGTGCCAGCTGTGATTGCAAACCTTCAGCCTGAGAGCAGGTCCTGAAGCTGGAATCTGCACACGAGATGATCTCATTCTTCCGTGGTGGAGGGGGAAAGAAAAAGAGGCAAATACCTTCTTCCCGTTTTAGGTTTCGGGTGTTTTTTTGTACTGGGAAACAAATTAACCTAAGAGGATTTTCTGAGTTTGAGCTGGGAACAAAAGACAAGGTGAAAGTGTCTGAATTCTGAGATGGTGCCAAAGTCCCAAACAAGNTTCTCTGAAAAACTATTTTCATATTTTCAGTCAACTATTGATTGTGCTTTCTCCTTGTCTCAAAAAAAAAATATATATATCTGCATCAGAAGAAAACTAAGCAGCCGTGGAATCTGCTGATCCAATCTGGCAATTTAGATAAAGTAAACATTTGGATTAATGAAGGTTAGAACTTCATTTGGCCAAAGCATACATCTCTGCCGTTCTCTTGAACATTAGTAATTTCATTTTCAGCTGAGTGATTCATACTCCACTCCTGCAAAGTAATCTGCCTACCAACTAAATAAACTTAGCCCATTCCATGGTGGTTCATGGCTTCAGATTGGGTCTGGAGGGAGGAAACAGCTGTCTTTAGAATTGAGCAAATACCTGGGAATTTAATAGCCTCCTGTGACTCCAAAAATATTTGGTACACTGATTTTCAGGTGAGATTGTTTTGGGTTTTTTTTCCACCAGAGTTTCAATTCCTAAACCAGGACCTCCACAGCATCCCACTTTTCTCTGTTATATATTTAAAACACATTCAGAGCTGGCCAGAAGAAACATTGAAAAGAAATGCTGCTGCTTTTATTGAGAGAGGAAATTTCTAAACACTGGTGGAAAAGCTTACCTAAAGGACTCAATTTCTCTTCCTCCAATAGAGTTTGTCATTTATGTTTGGCAACTTTAATGCTTTTGTGCTGAATAAAGCAAAGAATTGTGCAGAGCAGATGAAGAATAGGCAGGGGGGTGGGGGGGTGGGAATAATTCTGCATCAAGAAGGGTTGTAAGAAAAGAGTAGGAAAACATTCCTGACAGACAAACCCTTCTCACAGCATGTGTGCACGGAAGCTAAACATGTCAACATACAACCAGTGCTCCCTGCACGTTACACAGAAACCCTGAATCCCAGCATGGTGGAGGTTGGAAGGGACCTCTAGAGATCATCTAGCCCAACCCTTCTGCTAAAGCAGGGGCACCAAGAGCAGGTTACCCAGGACTGCAATGACCATGTGGGTTTGGAATCTCTCCACAGGAGACTCCCAGTCTCTCTTGGCAGCCTGGTCCAGGGCTCCAGCAGTTGCACACCAAAGTTTTTCCTCATGCTCAGGCGGAACCTCCTGGATTCTGGTTTGTGTCCATTGCCCCTTGTCCTGTTGTTGGGCACCACTCAAAAATAGCCTGGTCCCATCCTCTTGCTCCTCATGGACCTTTTATCTCTTGCTGAGCATTGAAAATTTCCCATCTCAGGCTGCTCTTCTCCAGGCTCAACAGTCTCAGCTCTCTCAGCCTTTCCTCCTCACAGAAATGTTCCACTATCCTCAACATCTTTGTAGCTTCCATTGGAGTCTCTCCAGTAATTCCCTGTTCCCCTTAAATCGGGGAACCCAGAACTGGACACAATATGCCAGATGTGACCTCACCAGGGCAAAGGGAAGTGGGCAAAACCTCTCCCTCGACCTGTTGACCATACCTTTAATGCATTCCAAGAGACTATTGGCATTCTTGTCCACCAGAACCCATTTCTGGCTCATGGTGAAGGTCCAGGTCTTCCTCTGCAGAGCTTCTTTCCAGCAGGCCAAATCCTAACCTGCAGTGGTGCAGGGGGTTACTACTCCCCAGGTACTGGACCCTCTCATTGCCCTGCTTGAACTGCACTAGGTTCCCCTTCAGCCTGTCAAGGTCTCAGTGAATGACAGCACAACCTGATGGTGCATTAAAATGGGATGATTTTGAAGCTCTCTAATGCCCTACAGTGCAGAACAAGGGCTGCATCACTGCCTTATATCCTGGCTCCCACGAGTGTGTGAAATAATCTTATCTGCAGGCACTGGTTTCTGTTATTTATTCTGTGTTTCAAAATATAAGAATAATAGAATGCTTTGTTGGCTTAGTGGTGGAAATTGATGTGTGTTGTCAGCTGAAGTATGGTAGAAGTCTAAGGTGCCTTTACTAAATGCTTGCTCCTTATGCTTGAGCCAGAAACATTATCTTCTTGGCCATGTGTTATCGAGCAGAGTCTGTGTGCTTGGTTCCAATTATAATGCAAAGTAAACAGATACAAGCTTGAACTGCAGAATCTACCTGTTCTTCTCCAGCCTCTGTTACTTGTTTAGCCTGGAGAAGAGGAGGCTCAGGGGAGACATTATTGCTGTCTACAACTACCTGAAGGGTGGTTGTAGCCAGGAGGAGGTTACCTTCTTCTCTCAGGCAACCAGCAGCAGAACAAGAGGACACAGTCTCAAGCTGTGCCAGGGGAAGTTTAGGCTGGAGGTGAGGAGAAAGTTCTTGACTGAGAGAGTCATTGACTGCTGGAATGGGCTGCCCAGGGAGGTGGTGGAGTCACCATCCCTGGAGGTGTTCAAGGCAGGTTTGGACGTGGCACTTGGTGCCATGGTCTGGTCTTGAGGGCTGTGGTAACAGCTTGGACTTGATGAGCTTTGAGGTCTCTTCCAACCTTGGTGATACTGTGAGACTGTGATACTGTGATACTTGTCTTGCATTCCACCATTCAGAGTTTGCTTAGGTGTTCCATCCTTTGGCTCAAATGAGGCATACTGCTACATGACCTCTTAACAGATTTACTTGCAAAGCTCAGAGATCCTACACAGCTCTGACAACAGAGCAAGGACTGAATTGCCAGCAGAGGGGGAGAGTTAGAGAGAGATTGTGATTCAATCTAACATCCACTGAAGTCAGTGGAGACCTTCTCACTGACTGTGGCAGTACAAAGAAGGGAAAAAGCCTTCGACTAGAGACGTTGCTGGAACTAGATGAGCTTTGAGGTCCCTTCCAAGCTTACCATTCTATAATTCTATAAAGTGAGTAAAACAAGACTGGAAATCACTCATCCATAAGCTAGGTGAGACACTGGCACAGGCTGCACAGGGAGGTTGTGGTTGCTCCCTCCCTGGAGATGTTCAAGGCCAGGTTGGATGAGGCCTTGAGTGACCTGTTCTAGTGGAAGGTGTCCCTGCCTATGGCAGGAGGTTGGAACTGGATGATCCTTGAGTTCCCTTCCAACCTTCCCATTCTATGATTCTATGATTCTGTTTGTGTGTTATTTTCTCCAATGCACTTTTTCTAGGACCTATCTATAACACTGTTTTGCTTGCTGGTTATAGTGAAGAGTGTACATCACTTTTTTGATACAATAAAAAAGTGCCCCGGAAAGTGCAAGGCCACATATGGTCTCACAAATAATGATTGAGATGGAAAAACAAACAAACAAACAAAAGTCCTCCTTCACCAGAACAAAAAGGCATTGAGTAGCTTTGAACAGCAAATGCCATATGCCAAGCCCTCATGCCCTTAATAAATCTACATTTGATCATGCACTCTAAGTCTTTAAGCACATTGTAGGAATGGGGCAAATCCTCTTTTGGAATTTACTGACTTTAAAAAAGGAAGAAGGAAAAAAAAAGAAATAAAAGCAACATAATTCCATTTATTTTAACATCATTAACTACTGAAAAAGATATCATGGGATAGGGTTATTTTTATTTCTGTGGCTGCCACAGTGTTTCAACACTTGATGCCCACATGGCTGCTGGCCAATTGAGTCTTCTGATGTGGGGTTAGACAGGAGGTGAGGAGAAGGTTAAGAGCTGAAAGGAGACACAAAAAGCAGGGTTTTTTCCCCAAGAAAATGCAGTCTCTTTGCTGACAAAATAATGCCACTGAGTCTGGTTGGGAAAGCAGGTCTGGAAAATAACATTTTATGATATGTATGTGTATGTCTCTGAAGCATGATGAAGTGGTATCCTGTCCTGTCCTATCCTATCCTACCCTATCCTATCCTATCCTATCCTATCCTATCCTATCCTATCCTATTCCTGTCCTATCCTATCCTATCCTGTCCTGTCCTGTCCTGTCCTATCCTATCCTATCCTATGCACTGGTATCACTAGAATGTTTTTTTGAACTATCTCCTAGCATTGTACCCTCCAGAATCATCCAAACAGAATAAAACAAGAAAAACCCAAAGAAAAGAATCAATCAAAAAAGCCCAATCCAAACAACCAAAAAACCAGGCTAAAACCCAACCAAGCAATGAACCAAAACAGCTTCAAGGCTCAAAGTCCTGCTGGGCTGAGATTGTTGCTGCTGTCTCTGTCACATCAGCCACAAGGAACTTGTCTGTTTTTAATACAGGCAATACAGAATTCAGCCACTTCTCATCCACCACCTTCTCCACTGGGAGAGCTCTCAAATATGTTCCTCATCCAGTCCTTTCTTTAACCACTTCAACTACGAAGATGAACTGAGGCAGTTCTATTGGCCTAAACAATAAGCCAGGAGACAGCAAAGATCTCTCCTGGTTCCTCTCTGATGTGTGTTTGCTTTCACCAACAGGTATAGTGTCCTTTGAGTCCCATGAGAATTCCAGTTCTCACTGGTCCATTGGCTCCTTGGCTTTTTGTCAAGCCCTTCATCTTCAAAGCACTCCCTCCCCTTTTGATGCCAGCATCTTTATTTGCATTTCGTAGCACCCAGAACAAACTTAGGCAAATATGTTTCAAGTCCAACATATGCTTTGTAGAATTGCCAGATTGGGGGGGGGG
>VWZE01008609.1:110883-146884 GCA_013396675.1 Eubucco bourcierii
AGAATCATAGAATAACGGAATCATAGAATCACAGAATCACAGAATGACAGAATGTCAGGGGATGGAAGGGACCTCCAAAGCTTATCCAGCAAACCCCACTGCCAGAGCAGTATCACGTAGGCCAGATCACACAGGAAATCATCCAGGCAGGTCTTGAATATCTCCAAAGAGGGAGACTCCACAATCCCCCCGGGCAGCCTGTTTCAGGATTCTGGAACCTTCACAGGTTAAAAATTCCTCCTCACGTTTAAATGAAACTTCCTATGCCTCAGCTTCCACCCAGTGCCCCTTGTCCTGCCATTGGGCATCACCCAGAAGAGCCTGGCTCCAGCCTCCTGGCACTCACCCTGCACATCTTTAGAATCATTGCTGAGGTCACCTCTCAGGCTCCTCTTCTCCCAGCAGCACAGCCCCAGCTCCCTCAGGCTCTCCTCCTAACAGAGATGTTCCATTCCCCTCAGCATCTTTGCAGCTCTGCACTGGAGACTCTCCAGCAGTTCTATGTCCCTCTTGAACTGCACACAGTGAAGTGCTAAATCAGGACTGTTCTCTGTGCTGCACTTTCTGGTGCTTTGGTTAAGCTCAGTTCAAATGTGTCCTCTTTCATTTCTCTTTGTAGGTTCTTTCAGATTAAGAATTAGCAGTTTCAGAAAGTTTTTCCCTGGTACCTAAGGCCTTGACTTCATCTCAGTGGTTGTAGCTGTGTTTCATACACCCCACTGAGCTCTCACTTCACACCACTGGGGTTAAATTGGGAAAACAAAGCATAGAAACAAATAATTCTGTTTTAATTTTATCAATCAGTGTCCCCAGCTCAAAAATCATTATTGTTGATCACTTCACTGTTCAATCTGACATTATTTTTATGTAATATTACCAAGAACTAAATACTCTCATCTCTTTACAAAATGTTGCTGAGCTCTTCCTTTCTCTTTCACCTGCATTCTTCCAACATGCTTTTCTAATCCCTTGGCATACATAGCGGATGGAAAAATCCTGCATATAAGTAAATTCCTTTTCTGCAAAGAGTAGAGGCAGGCTGCAAAAGCAGGGCTGAAGTCTGGGGTCAGTTCCCAGGTTTCACATGACTAAGGCCAATTGTGGTGTTCACCTACACATAAAAATGCAAATGATATTTACCTGTTTTGAGAAGGTTACATTTAGTAGCTACATTCATTTTCAGAAGTACTCCTTAATGCTGTTTACATAATACACCACGATAATCAGGTTGGCAGGTGTGACTGTAATAGGATCTTGTAAATTGGCTGTTCTCTGAAGGTTTGATTGTTTGAAAAACAAGGGTGTAGCACAGCCCAGTAACTTTCCTCTGACTGCAGGTGGCTAAGGATGGCAGAGCACTGAGGCAGCAATTCACATGCCTGCTTTCTGCAGCAAGTCCCCATCTTGGTGCCCTTCTCTGCAGTCATTTCCTGGCTCCCTGTACAAGGAGCTCAGCTGCTTTTCCCAGACCAAAGAATTCTTGTGAGTGGAAGCACAGAGTCATGTCTTTCAGAGACACCTGACAAGGTATTTCTACAAGCCAAGCTTGATACCAACCTGTACCACACACAGAGGGTAAGAGCAGGACTTTTTCAGACCTTTCTATGGCAGAGTCACCGAGTGAGAGTGCAACAACTCCTCTTGCACAAACTTGTAGAAGCTGCTTTCTAAATTTAACATGGTTTTAGTCATTGTGCTTCTAACAAAAGTAATTAAAAACAACCCAAACCAAAATACTGCCTAAAAGAGCACATTTATAACCCTGCATTTATAGTAACCACCGCTATGGTAGAAGTGGTGGCTGAGAAACTCACCAAGTCCTCATTTAAATTTCTCTTTGGAACCAGATGTGTTTGGCTTGACAATCAGAAACGTTTTTTTCTTATCAAAGCAGAACACACCCTTAAGGTTGTAAAAGTCAGGGGCAGAAAAAAAAAAAAAAAAGAAAGAAATGTGGGTGGGGAAAACAGTTTTCTTGTGAGCTGGAGATTATTCAACTGTATTATGGGAATAAGCATGACCTGAATTTCCTCACTGAGATTGAAATAGCTTCTGTATGTCTCCAATGCATATTTCTGAGAGGTATGAGAAAGCTGAAGACTGTTGCCCAGGGATGTCGTTTTTGATTAAAGAGTGGGTTAGGCCAAAACCACAGATCCCAAAACCTCTTAAACTTTCCCAAAATGTAACTCTTAATCTGAATTTAACATCTGTCTCTGTAATGAGCTGAACTAAAGCTTGACCTCCAACACCAGTGAACTTTAGAAAAGTTCAGTTTCCTGCTCCAAACTGGGTTTCCTCCCTCCAGATGAGCTATCCCAGGAAATACAGAACTGGGTTCATTGATAAAGCCACAAATAATACTTCTAGGTGTTCTGTGGAACAGGCTATTAGATGCCAAAACCTTACACTCAGCTAGCTCCAGATGATATCTATTTAGTGAACAGACATGTGCGAGACCTCGTACACCTAAAAGGATTAATAGCTGTGGAAACTATTTGAAGAATTGCAGGTGAGGCATTTCATTGTGCCCAGGGGTATTTATGACCTGGTTTTAATAATGAAGACGGTGTTTCCACAAGGTCACTAACAGCATTCAAGCCTGTCCCAAGAAACACAGCTAGGAAATAGTTGGGATGAAGGAAAGAAACAATGGAAGTGATATTATTACGTGCATCTCATGGCCAATAAACTGAACTGGCTCTCCAAATGCAAAAGT
Source organism: Eubucco bourcierii (assembly GCA_013396675.1). Taxonomy (NCBI): domain Eukaryota; kingdom Metazoa; phylum Chordata; class Aves; order Piciformes; family Ramphastidae; genus Eubucco; species Eubucco bourcierii. Next base: position 113,603 of record VWZE01008609.1, read on the forward strand.
CCAAGGGATGATTATAGTAACCTTTTTTAAAATTTTTTTTTACAAAATACCTTTATTTTTTTATAGTAGACTTCCAGTATCTGAAGGGAGCCTACAGGAAGTCTGGGGAGGGACTACGGCAGGGGGTTGGAACTAGATGATCCTTGAGGTCCCTTCCAACCTTACCGTTCTATGATTCTATGATTCTATTGACAAGGTCTTGCAATGCCAGGACAGAAGGCAATGGGTTTGAAGTGGCAGAGGGGAGATTGAAAGTGGATGTTAGGAGGAAGCTGTTTGCAGTGAAGGTGGTGAGACACTGGCACAGGTTGCCCAGGGAGGTTGTGGCTGCTCCCTCCCTGGAGGTGTTCAAGGCCAGGTTGGAGGAGGCCTTGAGTGAGCTGTACTAGTGGGAGGTGCCCCTGCCTATGGCAGGGGGTTAGAAGCAGATGATCCTTGAGGTCCCTTCCAACCTTCCCATTCTATGATTCTATGGTTAAGGATCACAGGGATGTTGCACCCCCAGCAGGTACAAATCGTTTCTCCCAGGGCAATGAGGTGCTACACAGTCATGGTGGGAAGGTTCTCTACAAATATTCAGACCTGTCATGCAGTGAGGTCTCTGTGACATGTTTGAGCTCTCACTCAACATGCTGACATCTGAAGCTGGTGTTCAGGGTGGGTGCAGGCAGAAAGACTGGGGCTGCTGAGCAGCCTTCGTGTACCTCCAGCAACACACAGCCAAGAAAAATGTTTGTTTTAGCAACCAAGTATAAGTGAATAAACAAAACAAGTAATAGGCAACAAGCCAGCATGTTCCTGTGTTGGCAAGTCATTGAATAAGCACAAAGATTTCAGTCTGCCATATGCACAGACACCACTCAATGGAAAAAAAAAAAAAAAAAAAAAAAAAAAAAAAAAAAAAAAAAAAAAAAAACAAAAAAACCCAAATACACACACACACCCCCAACAACAAAAAAGAACCACCAAAATCCAAAACCAAACCAAAACCAAAAACCAACAATGCACACTGCAGCCTCTTTGAGCCCTGAAACAGCAATTTGTTGTGCCACTAATTAGCTGGATAAATACCCTGAGATGGGCGAAATGACTAACTAATTACCCATGAACCAGGGAATAAGCTTTACTAGCTCCATTATTTACTACTGTACAGTTAAACTCTTGTTCAAGTGAGTAAGAGTAACAGAGCTGTGACAATAGGAGTGGAAGTAACTCTACAGGTAGCTCCAGATGCAACTGGTGCTGCATGACAGCTTAACAATCATCTCATACCTGTGTTAATGATACACAGTGAATAATCCACAGGTCAGAAATACACCACACTTTCCATCCCATGATTGCATAATAAGGCACACCAGGCTGTGCATTTCTAAGGGATTATTACACTCCACTGAAATCTGAAGTTGCTTGGCCTTTGGCCTCCCAGAACCACCCAAAAGCTCTCAGTAATCTCCAGGGCTCTGTTCCCTGTTGTGTCTTTCTCAGACAAATGGAAAACACATTTTCACTTCAAACTAATCCCCATTAAACATCACTGGAATCATGCAAAGCCTTGAGCTGATTCTAATAAAATTAAGGGGGGAGAAAAAAAAAAGGGGAAAAAAAAAAAGGACAAAAAAAACCAAAACCAAAAGGAACATATTTAGAAGCAAATTAGTCTTGTAGTTCAGGCATTGTAATACCATCCTGTGAAAACCACTGCTGGACAGCTGTGGTTAGCTGCCTTCTACATGCTTCCCTGGGTCTGAGTGACCACCAGCACATTTCACTCAAATACAGACATAATCCAAGCACTCTGTGAGCAGTATTAAGTCTTAACCTATACCCATGTTAGCTTTGCAGCCCTGTGAAATTACACAGCACTTTGCTTTTTGGTGAACAGGAGAGCCAGTTCTGTACAAGTAGTTTAATCCAGAGAGGGGGACTCGACCTGCTGCCCCTTGTGCTGCCAGTTTTTAATTTAGCATCTTAATGAAGCATCTCAAGAAAGCATTTGGAACCATCTCCTGTAACATCCTTGCAGGTAAACTGAGGAAGTGTGACCTGAATGATTGGGTAGTGAGGTGGAGGTGAACTGTTTGAAGGAAAGAAGTCAGAGAGCTGTGGTCTTCTCAGTGATGTCCAGTGGTAGCACAAGGGGCAACAGGAACAAGCTGAAGCACAGGAGGTTCCACATGAACATAAGGAAAAACCTTTGACTGTGCAGGTGACAGAGCCTTGGAAGAGGCTGCCCAGAGAGAATCATAGAATCAAGCAGGTTGGAATAGACCTCAAAACTCATCCAGCCTAACCTAACACCCAGCCCTAGCCAATCAACCAGACCATGGCACTAAGTGCCCCATCCAGGCTTCTCTTGAATACCTCCAGGCACTCCAGGTGACTCCACTACCTCCCTGGGCAGCCCATTCCAATGCCAATCACTCTCTCTGGCAACAACTTCCTCCTAACATCCAGCCTAGACCTCTCCTGGCACAGCTTGAGACTGTGCCCCCTCATTCTGTTGCTGGGTGCCTGGCAGCAGAGCCCAACCCCAACTGGCTACAACCTCCCTTCAGGTAGCTGTAGAGAGCAATGAGCTCTGCCCTGAGCCTCCTCTTCTGCAGGCTGCACACCCCCAGCTCCTTCAGCCTCTCCTCACAGGGCTGTGCTCCAGGCCCCTTACCAGCCTTACTGCCCTTCTCTGGACACCTTCCAGCACCTCAACATCTCTCTTGAATTGAGGGACCCAGAACTGGACACAGCACTCAAGATGTGGCCTGAGCAGTGCTGAGCACAGGGACAGAATAACCTTCCTGGTCCTGCTGGCCACACTGCTCCTGATCCAGGCCAGGATGCCATTGGCTCTCCTGCCCATTTGGGCACACTGCTGGCTCATCTTCAGCTACTTTCTACCAGCACCCCCAGGTCCCTTTCTACCTGGCTACTCTCCAGCCCCTCTGTCCCCAGCCTATAGTGCTGCTTGGGGTTGTAGAATGTCCTCTGGAGATATTCAAAACCTACCTCGGTACCCTCCTGTGTGACCTGCTCAGGCAGGGACTTTGAACTCGATGCTCTTTCAAGGTCACTCCCAACCCCTGACATTCTGTGATTCTGTGATCTTGAATGCAAAGTGTGTGCTGTGGTTTACTTAGGATAGTGAGAAAAATGTTATGAGCAAGAGTCTCAGCTTTGAGCTATTTGTTAGTGAGGCCCCTACAAGCTATTTCTAGAGGATGACCTCTAAAGCCCTTTCAGCTAAATACCATTCTTCCTGGGCCGCCTTCAATATTGCATTGATACCTTCCCAGCAGCTGATACCTCATGGGCTGTCAAATCTGTTATCCAGCCACCAGCAACACTTGCTGGTTCAGAAAGGTGAAGCATTTCTGTGGTACACCTTGCCAATACCTTATTGCTCTTCAGGGAAATACATTTCCCCCTGATCTCTGCAGCGATCGGTTCCTGCAGCAAACATTTTCAGATTAGTGTCTCCAGCTGTGGAGCTTGCTCACATTTGGAACGTGGTGCAAAGCTCATCTGCCTTGCCAAGCATTGTTTTGAACATCACTTGTGAGGGCTGGGTTTTGCTTTGGACTGGTCTTTTTTATGTTGTTGTTTGTGTGAGTTAAGGGCTTTGCATGGAAAATTGCTTTGTGAGCTCTCTGTTATGCTCCCATTTGAGCTAATGTGTTGCTTATTTTGAATTCTCCATTCTTTACTCCGGTCTCGGTGCACTGGTTACATCCAGCAATCATTTAAGATGTGCAAATGTCTTAGCAGCTTATTCCAAAGCACTCTGAGGCTTTCTGTTTTCTTCAATAGATTTTGATTGGGCCATAAGTAAATAACCAGGAAATTGTAAATATTTTAACTGTTCTCCTACCTTTCTTCTTTCTTGCATCTTGCATCTATGTTACTTGCATCTGTTACTTTACCTCTGAATTCTATCTCATTTTTATAGAATCATAGAATGGTAAGGTTGGAAGGGACCTCAAGGATCATCCAGTTCCAACCCCCTGCCATAGGCAGGGACACCTCCCACTAGTACAGGTCGCTCAAGGCCTCCTCCAACCTGGCCTTGAACACCTCCAGGGAGGGAGCAGCCACAACCTCCCTGGGCAACCTGTGCCAGTGTCTCACCACCCTCACTGTAAAGAACTTCCTCCTAACTTCCAGTCTAAATGTCCCCTCTGCCAGTTCAAAGCAATTGCCCCTTGTCCTGTCCTTGCAAGACCTTGTCAGTAGTCCCTCCCCAGCCTTCCTGTAGGCCCCTTCAGATATTGGAAGGCTACTCTAAGGTCTCCTCGAAGCCTTCCCTTCTCCAGGCTGCAGAACCTCAACTCTCTCAGCCTGTCCTTGTAACAGAGTTGCTCCAGCCCTCTGATCATCCTCATGGCCTCCTCTGGACCCGATGAAGGTTTTCAGATGAAGGTTTGTGCTTTAAACTTTTCTCTCTTTAGCTCTTTACAGATTTTTACTTATTATCTCTAACCACCTTAAATTGCTTAGAATCAGATTTGTTGTTAAGTGGAAAATGCTGTCAGTATCAGTTTTTATCAATTTTTATGCCCAGGTCTTTGCAGAAAACCCATTAAGAGTGTAGAGGATAAATCTCCAAGGGGTTGTGTTATATTTCACCTTGATTTGTGTTCTTCACCATGAGGGTAATGAGACCCTGGAGTGGATTACCCAGGAAGGTGGTGGAAGCCTCATGCCTGGAGGTGTTTAAGGCCAGGCTGGATGAGGCTGTGGACAGCCTGATCTAGTGTGAGGTGTCCCTGCCCATGGCAGCAGGATTAGAACTGGATGATCCTTGTGGTACCTTCCAACCCTTACTGATTCTATGATTCCATGATTCAATGATTCTATGCAATGCCTGCACTCAGACAGTGGCTCAAGAGAGATGGACATCATGTCCCCCCTCTTATTTCAGCCTCAGGTTACAGTTGGACAGTGCTGTGGCTGGGCATGGTCTGTGCTCTCCTTATTGAGGAGATGAGAGGACAGTAGCCATCCTTTTTGACCTGTCCTGGAGGCCTTTTGCTGGTGTTCTTTGATGTTACACAGTCAGGGATTCATCTGGCCATAGGCAACCACTTCTATGCCCATCACTTCTCCTCTGCCCATTCCCTGCTGTTTAATTGGGCAGATGACCTGTATGGTGTTTCCTGTACTGTGAGGGCTTTCTGGTGCTCACTAAGTAGCACTCAGATGAAAAAGACAAAAGAGTACAGGGCTAGGTCTGACTCACCTGCCCTGCTGATCCAGGAGCACTGGTACTTCCCCTGCTTGCAGTGGGGCAATGCTCTGTATTTCCTGTCCTGCACACTGTGCTTTTCCACTGATCAAACACCAGCTTGCATTGTCCCATATATAATTGGTAAAATCAGGGCCAGGTATTTTATAGCATCTTCATTCATCCTGTAAATAGGAAAACGGATTAGAGCATGTCCTGTCACCTTCAGACTGCACTTGGCCTTCCCTGGGGCCAAGTGTCTTTATTCTTCTAGACAAGTCCTTCTGGAAAAAAAAAGAAACAAACAAACCCAGAACAAGTTTCCATTTCCAAAAAGTCTGTGAGGGTCAGAGTCTTTGCTTTGCAGTGGATAAATTCAGCTCATACTCAGTGTTAGACCCTGCAGCTATCCTGAGGCCAGTTACTTGGTATTTTATGGCTTTTATTACAGTCTTAGCTGACTTGAACAGGAATAGCTAGCAAATAACAGTTAAAATTCAAACAGCCATTAAAGTCTGGTCCTGACAAGATGCAACTACTCTGTTACTAATGGACTTTCCCCCACAAGGACACATTCGTTACAGGAAAATGTTTGGAATATTTGGCCAGTTGACAGTGGAAAAAAAAAAGAGAGAGCAAATTCTAAAGTTCTTGGGAAGCTGCAGCAGTACTATCCAGCCTGCACACATCAGCAAGATCCACTGATCAAGAGACACTGCATTCTCCTTAGGAAGGTCTTCCCACTGGTGAGAAAAAAAGGTTTAATCCATAAGTATCACTCACCTAAAACAACAATACAAAGACACAAACCAGAGGTGATAATACTCAGAATTTTCCATTTGACCCACCCAACCACTCAGGAGATCTTTCCAGCTCTTCATAAAGCCTCATTGTGTGGAGTGCATAAAGGGCTGGAGGCAGCTGGAGCAGCAGACGTGTTCATGTACTACATGCTATCACTTTGTTCAGCTCAGATGTAAGTGTAAATAACACAGCTTCCAAAACTGCAGTTACAAAAGAGAAAAAAAAAATAAAATAAAAGCCAAGCTAAGAATAATTAAACTTGGTTTCTAATTAGATGCAGGTGCTAGAAACCACTCCAGAGTGACTCTCTACATGGCATTTGCAAGCTCGCTCCACTAAATGGGCTCTTGGAGTGGCAAGCAGAAAGCTATTAAACCTCTGCCTCTGCATCCAGTGTGTTCTCATGCCTGTGATTTGTTCATATCTTTCACTTAAGTTTCTTACTCATTGCTCTTGCAATTCCCATTCATCTTTCCAGATGCCCAATTCTGGATTTTTGCATCCTGTTTTAACCTCTCAGCAACTGCCTGTAGAGAGCATGAAGTTGCTATGTGCAGCTTCAGCATGGTGAGACTTGGGGCTGTCTCGTGCGAGTTAGAGCTCTAAAACATGCCATGTGTCACCTGCAAACAGTAATTGAAATGTGATTCTGTGGTTCCTTCTCTGCAGATTTCAAAGCCTGTCTGGATAGGATCCTGGGCAACCTGCTGTGGGTGATCCTGCTTTCAGCAGGGGTGGCTGGACTTGATGATCTCCAGGTTCTTTCCAACTCCCACCATACGCTGTTCTGTGTGATTCCCAAAGTGTTAGAGCAGAAGTCAAAGTCTCTCATCTTTTTTCTCTTATCAGCAAACTATGGCAGGTGGTTGGAACTAGATGATCCTTGAGGTCCTTTCCCACCTTACCATTCTATGATTCTATATTCAAGGTATCTCAAACTTAGAATCATAGAATTAACCAGGTTGGAACTTGAATGTGTCCTTTGCCCAGGGAGGTTGTGGCTGCTCCCTCCCTGGAGGTATTCAAGGCCAGGTTGGATGAGGCCTTGAGTGACCTGTACTAGTGGAAGGTCTCCCTGCCTGTGGCAGGGGGTTGGAACTAGATGATCCTTGACGTCCCTTCCAACCTTAACATTCTATGATTCTGTAAGAGAATCCAGCACAGAGCCACAAAAATGATAAAGGAAGAGGAATATCATCCTTATGAGGAGAGACTGAGGGAGCTGAGGCTTTTTAACTTCAAGAGGAGATGACTAAGAGGTGATCTCATTCATGTTTATAAATGTGTAAGAGGTGAGCTCTGGGAGGATGGAGCCAGCCTCTTCTTGGTGATGCCCAGTGACAGAACAAGGGGCAGTGAGTGGAAGTTGAGGCATAGGAGGTTCCATGTGAACTTGAGGGAGAATTTTTTTCCCTGTGAGGGTGACAGAGCACTGGAACCAGCTGCCCAGGGAGGCTGTGGAGTCTCCCTCTCTGGAGATATTCAAGAACCATCTGGATGTGTAACAATGCGATCTGCTCTAGGTGATCCTGCTCTGGCAAGGGGGCTGGACCAGATGAGCTTTTGAGGTCCCTTCCAGCCCCTGACATTCTATGATGCTATGATTCTATGATTCTTTCAAAATAAGGACCCTTAAGGTACCTGGTTTACACTCGAAATGCTAGTCCCTGCCTTTTGGCCAAGTTGGATGTGATTTAAAGCTCATTAATGCAATTTAGTATCATTAGAAGTGAGAACAGATCTTCCTGACCTTCAGATAATAGCAGTCTCTTGCCCATTTCTTCATTGGACTGTATCTCTTTATAGGATTTGTTTCACTCAGCACTGATTAATGCAAAGACACCGTGCACACATCCCACTGTTCAACGAGACGCTTGCAAAGAAAGATCTTTTCCCTTGAGCCAGAGCCACATTTCCCTTCTGTATTCTGTACTGTGCTTGCCCATATTGCGTTCATGTAAGTAATGAATGCTAATAAAAACATCTGGTGTGGCTTTATGCATTTTGTTTAATGTCAGCTGAAGGAATACAGATAAAACTGAACCGTGAAAGACCACACTCAGGCTTTTTGTTTCTCCTCCCAAGATCGCTTTTAACTTCCCCATGACGAAATGTGTGTTAAGAAGAGGGAGAAACCTTCATTCTCACCTATAAAAATTGCAGCTGTTTTCCTGTTTTTATAGAAAGCAGCAGGAAGATTTACTGTAAAAGAGTAAATACTCTACAGCAAAGTGCTGTTCACCTTGAGGGATGATGTCAGAGCCATAAATAACACTGCGGGAATACAGAGATGTCCTTAAAGGCCCATTAAGAGTGATGTGAAAAGGAAGTGAAAAACGGGGAAGCCAATGCTCCCTGCACAGCATGTACATGCTAAACATCACTTTAATTTGGAGTTGGTCTCAAGAGCAGGAATAGATGGAAACAGAAAGCAACATACTAATCATAACAAAGCTGGATGTGTGTGTTTGCAGAGACAATTAAACAGAATAACAGACAATAAATGCATGGGGAGGGTGGAGGGGGAAGGCTGAGGGTCCTGTGGCCGTATTGTCCTGTGAGTGTTTCCATTCAAAGGGACTTGTAGAACTAATATTAAAATGGTAGGAATAAGAATAACTTATTATTATCATAACATTCTAAAGACTTGTTGGAAACAAACACACCTAATGTCTATTTTCCTTTTAGTTTTAATAAGGGAGGGAGTGAAAAATGTGTGGAATGAGAATTAAAGAATTGTTATGGGAATCGCAGAATGGTAGGGGCTGGAAGGGACCTCCAAAGCTCAGCCAGTCCAACCCCCTGCCAGAGCAGGAGCACCTAGACCAGATCACACAGGAACACATCCAGGCAGGTTTTGAATATCTCCAGAGAGGGAGACTCCACAACCCCGCCCTGGGCAGCCTGTTCCAGGGTTCCGTCACCCTCACAGTGAAAAAGAATTTCCTCCTGTTTCCATGGAACTTCCTATGCCTCAGCTTCCACCCATTGCCCCTTGTCCTGTCGTTGGACTTCATTGAGCAGAGCCTGGCTCCAGCCTCTTGGCACTCACCCTTCTTATATTTATAGACATTAATAAGGTCACTCCTCAGTCTCCTCCTCTCCAAAGTAAGGAGCCCCAGCTTCCTCAGTCTCTCCTCATAAGGGAGAGAGTACTCAAGGGCCATTTTAAAACCACGAACAGACTAGGATAGATGGATGTCTGGAACAGAATCAAAGCATTCTAGCAAATTACTCTCTCCTTTTTTGTCTTTAAAACCTTCATTTTTGGGAGACTTGATAGGCTTCTCTTTGCTGGTAATGCCTATAGAAAAGCAGTAGAAACATTTAGAGAGAAAACCCAAGAAAGTTCAGCTAAAAAAAAGAGTTTCAGCCAACTAATGGCAGAAAACTCAATCATAAGTTATTCTAGAAACACCAGGAAAAATAAAAAGAAGAGAAGGGAATAAGATGATTTCTTCTTTGGAAATCATTTGTGCCTTCTTTTACTTTCCAAAGAAGCATATCAAAGGTTTCAATAGTTAGTTAAAGAATTAAAAGTGCATTCCCTTTTGAGTGCCAAGTTCATGTTTAATGCTCAGTTCCACCAAATAATAAGAAATATGCAGAATAGCAAAAACATTATTATGGTTTTGCTTTTTTTTTAAACACAGACTCGTAGTTAAAAAGAGCAATCTACAGTAGCACAACAATGATACTTTCCTGTCTCTGAAATCTCCTGTGATATATTCTAGGGCTGGATGAATCTGTTCATAACCACATCTCCACCTTCTCCCTTTTCTTTTTTTTTTTCTTTTCTTTTTTTTTCTTTTTTTTTTTCTTTTTTTTTGTCTTTTTTTTTCCTTTTCTCTCCTTTTTTTCTTTTCTTTTTTTTCCTTTTCTTTTTTCCTTTTCTTTTTTTTATTTTCTTTTTTTTCCTTTTCTCTCTTCTTTTTTTTTTTTTCCTTTTTTGTTTGTTTGGTTGAGTTTTTTGTTTGTCCTATGTGATGCATTCTGAATACCTAGCAAAAAAATCTGGCAATTGCCATTTCTGCTTTGACACGCAGCTGCACTTAATTCCCACCTCACCGTGGTTCTTCAGTCCCTTGGGACTGTTTGGTTCTTCCCTTTTGAATCATTGAATAGAATCATAGAACCAATCAGATTGGAAGAGACCTTCAAGTTCATCCAGCCCAACCTATCACCCAACCCTAGCCAATCAACCAGACTATGGCACTAAGTGCCCCATTTAGCTGGCGCTAAGTGCCCCATTCAGTCTTTTCTAGAACATCTCCAGGGATGGGGACTCTACCACCTCCCTGGGCAGCCCATTCCAAGGGCAAATCACTTTCTCTGTGAAAAACAGAAGGTATTTCCCTCCTCCAGCATTTAGATTTTGATCTCAACTTTTCAACATGTCCAGGATAATCAATGGAAAGTTTAAAATCAGATTAATTCCACGACTGATCCCAGGGATCCTGACACTTGCAGTCCTCCTGTCTCATGTGTTACCCTTTGAACCAAACACCCTCTCTTTCTATCTCTTACTCCAGCTTTGACCTTCTTTAGTTTAATGAATGTCTTTGTATGTGGCAGTTCAGGCAGATTTACATCCACTGCCAGAAGAAGCTCAGTAAACAGTTAACATTAAACAGGTTAACAGTTAACACTAAATGGGTTAACAGTTAACAAGAGGAACAGACCTTGGGGAAACCTTTGCTGACTCTTGTCCCTTTTTAGTGGACACTTCTCACTCAAGCCAATACCTGACAGTGTAAGATGGTAACAAATTGTGCTGCATCCTGGATGTCCCTTAGGGGTGAAAGGAGAGATCCTTTTTAACTGCTCCTTAATGCAGATTCCCTACCTCAGAGGAAGGTCCTTGCAAAATGAGACCTCTTTTTCCTCCATCTCTCCCATCAATACCACCACCCAAGATGGCTGAAGCTGCTCTGCTTCCCATCTTCCTCCAAAGCCAGCTTGCATTGCCTGTGGTATCTGCAGCACTGGCAAGGTTTGGTTGCCTAGAGAAGTACAAAAGGGAAAGCAACAGGGGAGAGAGAGGGTAAAAAGCTGTATTCTGTTCCTAAAAACCAGCAACGTAGTCAGAGGAGGTAAGTTCTCTGAACATGGCTTCCAAATGGCATCATCAGTTCATTCTTGTGGTTTTAGCTTGAAAATGCTTGCCATTGCACTCTGAGCAGAACAGCTGTCTACCAAATGCTCCAAATGCCTCAAATTAGCTACCCAAGAGCACCCATCAGAAGGGAAGGGTTCTGCTGGCAGTCAGGACCATCAGGCTTTTATGACATGTCATTCTTTGCTCTGTCCTCGTTCAACCTCGCATTGTTTCCCAGGCAGGGCATATCTTCTGAATTAGAGTGAGATTCTTTATTGGGAAAATATGGAGACTCTAGTAATTGTACTAGCTTGTGTAACCTTTCCCTAAGTTGGATCACACTCCTTTAGCACCAGCAGTGACATAGTTTTCCTCTAAGGCAATGGAAAGAGAAGAGTGTCAGGGCAGAAAGAAGAGGGAACTTCACTGCTGATTTGACATTTTCTGTTATAGAGTTGGTACAAACTCTTTAATGAGGACAATAAAGGGGAAACTGCATCCCAAAGTTTTCTGCAACCATAACTCTGATGTGCAGGAATTGGCTCCAGGTTTCCCATGATGGCCAAGCTTCTGGCTAACAACAAGCATGTTCAGAACCATAGAATCATAGAATGTCAGGGGCTGGAAGGGACCTCAGAAGCTGATCTGGTCCAGCCCCCCTGCCAGAGCAGGATCATCCAGAGCAGATCACACTGGAATGCATCTAGATGGTTCTTGAATATCTCCAGAGAGGGAGACTCCACAGAATTTCATCTTTCCTTCCTTATCATGGTCTCATGGTAGTTTTTGTGAGTCACAGAGATACTCAGGTAACCACAGCACAGGCAGCAGCCTTGGTTACCAGCCAAAAGCACCAAAACACTGCTGATTTCCAGGAACCTGTTGCCATGGAAGGAGGCCTTTTGAATGCTAAGGCAGCATCTCACTCAGAAGGGCAGCACTTGACTATGTTATTGCCATCAGAGGAGTAGACAGAACAATGTGCAAAGACCTTAGAGGAAAACAGACCTCAGGGTGTTCTCTTTGGCTTGGAGTCAGTTCTTATGCTGTGCTTTGGTTTAGTATCTACCAACATTTAAGGTTCTTGGGAGGTTTTGTTTTCTGCTAAGCATTAATGGAAAAGTGGTTTTTTCCTTTGGGAAAGGGAGCCAGATTCTCCACTGGTGAAAACAGTGGTTTGTTTGCTGAAATCACATATGTTTCAAAACAACTGAGTGATCTTTTACTTGTAGTTGACACATGTTCATTATAGAAAGTGTTCCTAGAAAAGCTGGAAACTTGTTTGGTGCTATTATCTTTAAAGCATGCTCCTTTCCAGCAGACATCCCACAAGTTTGGAAGTCTGTGCTCTTCTTTTGCATTCTAACGTACCCCAGTGTGTTTCCCACTGTAGCAACAGGCTCAGAGTGCTCTGCTCCTCTAGAACAATTCCTGTTTCTAAAGACGAACCCCACTGGCATCTCTTTAAATAAAAGGAAAGACATAGAGGGGTGAATTAAGTCATGCAAAGTGAGATATTTTTTGTTGTTGTTTAGATATATATTAATTAGTGGTCAGCTTAACCCATGTCTGATGATTTCTAGGTGGCTCAAGCAAAATATGCCAATATTCTGTTTAAAGAGACTCATTGTGCACGTTACATTCTTCTTAATCCACTCAATTTGTGATGACAATGATCTCTTATCCTTTTATTTGTGCAAGGCACACAAAGAGTCCTTACTCATCACAGCAGCTTATAAGCACCAGATAATCACAGTAGTAATTCCTGTCTCATAGTGATGAGTGTCTTGAGTTGCTTTGTTTTCTAAACCCTTCCTTTCCTTGCTTCTGCATTTTGCTGCCCTAAAGTTTGTGGAGGCTTACTTGAGCGTCATCATTGGGGTGAGCAGGAGCTGGCTTTTGCACAATCCATGCTCTCTCTCTTCACTGCCAAAAGTCTGGCAGAGTTTCAGAAGAGACAAAGACTATATAATAAATAGAAGGATCTGCAATCCCATTGCATTTTTCTTTGTGGAGTTACTGCAAAAAATAAAAAATGTTTGCTTGCCTCTGAAGATCCAGTGCCCAACTTGCATGTTCACAGCTTCTTCAGAATCTAAAGCCATTGTGACCCACTGATCTGATGATGTGGAAAACATGGACCAGGGAATTTTGCCCAGTCATTTGTGTGTTAAGTCAGTGATTTATGGTTTAGCTGCTCATCTTCAGAACTACAGACAATAATCATTTGCCTTCAGAAGTGCAGGAAATACTGGATTTAAAGACATATTCAGTACTGATTTATTTCACACTGTTCACAAATATTTGGACAGGCAAGTGCTCCCTGTACAAGTGCTAAAAAGTAGGATCTCCAGAGATCCCTGGTTGTGGCAAGTGTTTCCAGGTCTCTAGTCATCTGCTTTGTGCTTTAATAACCCTGTAGATAAGCTGGTGAGGTAATGGATGACCTCATGCACTTTAAACTTGAGGTGGTTGCAGCTGAATTGAAAAGCTTTAGCGAAGTGCAGGATTTGTTGAGCAGAGGATTTCTTAGTGCAGACTATAGACAGCACTTCAACTGTCCATCAGAAAGCTTTTTTTAAAGGGTATTGGTTGTTACATGTCTTGGAAATGATGATGAAAGAGTTCTGGAGCCCCCAGCACAGGAAGGACATTGAACTGTTGGAGCAGGCCCAGAAGAGGGCCACAAAGATGCTCTGAGGGCTGCAGCAGCTCTGCTGTGAGCACAGGCTGAGAGAGTTTGGGCTCTGCAGCCTGGAGAAGAGAAGGCTACCAGAAGCCTTCCAGTATCCAAAGTGGGCTACAGGGAGGCTGGGGAGGGACTATTGACAAGGTCTTTTAATGCCAGGACAAGGGCCAGTGGGTTTGAAGTGGCAGAGGGGAGATTGAAACTGGATGTTAGGAGGAAGTTGTTTGCAGTGAGGGTGGTGAGACACTGGTACAGGCTGCCCAGGGAGGTTGTGGAGAACAGAAGCACCAAATGTGCTTCTGTGCTCCACTGCCTCCCTGGAGGTGTTCAAGGCCAGGCTGGATGAGGCCTTGAGTGACCTGTATTAATGGGAGGTGTCCCTGCCTATGGCAGGGGGGTTGAACTAGATGATCCTTGATGTCCCTTCCAATCTTACCATTCTATGATTCTATGAAAACAACCATCTCAACTACATCCACAACCCACTGGTCGAATGGAAGGAAAAATCTAGGCATCCTTGCTTTCCTGTCCATGCTCCATCTGTTAAACCCTGCTACATTCCCAGCATCACATCATGCAAGATGTGCTCCCTCTCTCTCCTTGAAATTAGCAAGGCAAAGCAGGGCAAATGCTGCTATCCCAGGAAAGAAGTGTCTCCTGTTGGTCACTAAGGCCGTTATCGTTGCTGTGGGGGTGCTGTGGTGGCTTTGTGGCTGAGTTCCCATGACAAATTTCTGCTAGAAATAAATGTACCCACGTTTCAGTGCTCATAGGTGGACTGAGGTTTCTGATAATCAGTTGCTCTGTGTACCTGTTTCCTTCTGTTCTTGGTTCTTTCCCCAAGGTGAGCAGGGTAGATAAGTATCCTTTATTTTTCCCCTCACAAGTGCATGCTTTGGCTGCCCTACATGCTCCTTGAGCTCAGCAGCATTCTGTGAGCTCAGACCCATTCTGTGTCTCCAAGGGAGACCTGCCCACAGGGTCCTTGGAGCAGCAGCTGTGCCTGGGCTGGCTGCAGGTGCGAGGACATCCAGCACAACCACATGAGCTTCCCTTGCTCATCAACCTCATCCTCCACAGCCTTCCTAGCCAGGCAGAGTGGCTGTTTCTCTCTACAGGGACTTTAACAGTAAGGTGATTCTGAGTGAAACATCACTGTAAAGGACAACTAGGGATTATGTTCTGTCCCTAACACAATTTAGCATCCTCTGCCACCTTCCTATCCCTGTTGCAAATACGTGCTCTTATTTCCCTCCCTTCACCTAAACCACGCTGTTCTGAGCTTCGCTCTCAACCAATGGGCCTCCATTTTTCCAGATCAGTGTAGACTAAGTAGGATTATAAAACCAGATTTACCCAGGGCCATAATACTGTAGTTCCAAGGATCACTCTCCAGTGACTGGGAGGTGCTTAATCTTTTAGATTAACTAAAAAGATCTGTGGCTTTAAACTGCTGGTTTGCGTCATGTCCCGAAAGCCGCTTTATGAACTGGTTGGGAAACATTATAACGGTGATTAAAAAATGGCCTCTGATCATGGATTCTGCACAGAAACTACCAAGTGAAAGCATCAATTCTTGGCACTTTAATTGCCCTTTGTCCTCACAAGGAGCAAGGCTTGCATGTATGATGTAGACACCAGCACTTTTGCAAGTAGCTCCTGAAGGCATGGAAAAAGAAAAGGAAAATGGCAGGGGGGGTGTTGGTAACTCAGGGAAATGCTGCCCAACCTGTGCTGTGCTGAAGCAAGCTCTTTACAGCCAAGTATTAGGCAGGAAATTAGAAACCAATTAAACAAACCAAGAATGCACCCTCAGTATGAACATCACTACAGGCCAGCTCTCGGCTGCAGAACATCTTTTCGTTTCTCCCTCTGCTAACATGGATGATCCACATCCTCTCACCTTCCAGCTTTTCTCACTTGCCCCTTTTGCAGTGATGCTCAATCATCTCTCTTATGAGATGAGCCACATTGCTCTGGTGGAGGGGGGTATAGAATCATAGAATCATAGAACGTTAAGATTGGAAGGGACATCAAAGATGAACTAGTTCCAACCCCCTGCCATAGGCAGGGACACCTCTCACTAGTACAGCTCACTCAAGGCCTCCTCCAACCTGGCCTTGAACACCTCCAGGGAGGGAGCAGCCACAGCCTCCCTGGGCAACCTGTGCCAGTGTCTCAGCACCCTCACTGCAAACAACTTCCTCCTAACTTCCAGTCTAAATCTCCCCTCTGCCAGTTCAGACCCATTGCCCCTTGTCCTGTCGTTACAAGACATTTTCAATAGTCCCTCCCCAGCCTTCCTGTAGCCCCCTTCAGAAACTGGAAGGCCATTCCAAGGTCTCCTGGATGCCTTCTCTTCTCCAGGCTGCAGAACCCCAACTCTTTCAGCCTGTCCTCAGAGCAGAGCTGCTGCAGCCCTCTGAGCGTCTTTGTGGCCTCTTCTGGACCCACTCCAACACTTCCATGTCCTTCTTGTGCTGGGGCCTCCAGAACTGCACACAGAACTCCAGATATGATTTAGCCTGCAAGAGTAACTGATTCTGAGTTGTGTGGGACAACTGCTGCAAATTGTGCTTGGTGCTTGGGTGGCTCACAGCTTGCACTGTAAAGACTTTGCCACCTTTAAATACATTCCCTTCTCCCTATTTGCCACCTTTACATACATTCCCTTCTCCCTACAGTCTGCGTAGAGCTGGTGGAGAAGAGGTAAGAAGGCATCTCCTTTGCCTGCTGGATGTCTGCATGGGACTCCTGGTTTTCCTGAATTCAGAAGGTCACTCACAAGTTCCCTGGACTTTTTTATTGACACCTACAAGCGCCTGGAACTTTTTATTGCATCTGTGGCAACTGAGCTCATCAGGAGAGCTATGAAAACTCTGTCCAGGTAGCAATAGTCTGCAAGCGCTTTTGCTGGTGATAATATTCTAAAAAAGGAAACAACTGAGAGAAAAACAGTTCCATAAATTTGTTTATAGAACATTCAGTGACCATGAATCATACTATAAATACACCAGGCTATAGGTTTCAGGGTTTCTTTACTGGATTGGTACAGTGGCTTCTGACAGACCTTGGTAACAGTAGCTTCTTGATGATTGTGATAAACTGGTTTTATTCCTTATCTCTTCCTTTGCCCCTTCCTTCCAGTCGCACCAGGCTTTTACCCAGAGTGTTTACTCCTCACCTCATGGAAAATTTTTGACCCAGTAAAAGATCACTTCTGTTGAAAAACCAAAAATGTCCAGCCAAAACCAACGTTTTCATTGTTTGGCTGAAAATGAGAGGTTTGCCATTTGAAGCTTGAAGTTTTTGGTTTGGGGCCAAAACATTTTTGCCGTTTGCCCAAAGTCTCCAGTAAAAAATTCCCAATTTTTCAGAGAGACAGGCACTTGTTTTTGCATCAGCACAGAGGATAAAAAAAAAAAAAGAACAATCTGATTGCTCACCAACAGCAGTTCAGACAAAACCAGTTCTACAGAAAAGTCCTTTTTCTTTAAGTGGATATTAAACAGCAAATGAGACATGTTTGAACTTGTCTCCCTGTTGCATGAACAGGGCAGAGCTGAAGGAGAATGCTTGCCAAAAAGATTCATGATTGGAGCAGAAACAACACAGTGACAAGAAGGACATGGAACTGTTGGAGCCAGTCCAGAGGAGACCACAAAGGTGAATTCAAAACTCATCCAGTTCCAACCCCCTGCCATAGGCAGGGACACCTCCCACTAGTACAGGTCACTCAAGGCCTTATCCAACCTGACCTTGAACACCTCCATGGAGGTTGTGGAGGACAGAAGCACAGCATGGGATCAAATACCCCTCCTAACATCCAGTTTCAATCTCCCCTCTGACACTTCAAACCCATTGCCCCTTGTCCTGTCATTACAAGACCTTGTAAACAGTCCCTCCCCATCCCTCCTGTACCCCTCTTTAGATACTGGAAGACCACTCCAAGGTCTCCTGGAAGCCTTCTCTTCTCCAGGCTGCAGAACCCCAACTCTCTCAGCCTGTCCTCATAGCAGAACTGCTTTGAGTTCCCTTCCAACCCATTCTATGATTCTATGATTCTATGAACTGAGACAGTCCCCACTTGACCCTTATCTTCTGCATGGCAAATGTGTGCAGCTCAGAATTCAGGCAGAACAGTACAGAAGGAGCAGCCTGGAGTTGCTGTGGCTGTTGAAGCCCTAGAGCTTTTATGATAACCATATCAACTCTAATTTCTGACATGAACTTGTGTGTGGACTCCAAAACCGCTAGGCCCTGCTTGTAGACATGGATTTGCATCATTGCCGCTTTTGAAGTCACTCTTTAGCCACAACAAAGATTCAAAACAGTTGAAGCTGATTTGTTCCTGACACCATATGAAGAATTCATATAAGAAGCAAAGAAAATCATAGAATCATAGAATCATAGAATGGTAAGGTTGGAAGGGACCTCAAGGATCATCTAGTTCCAACCCCCTGCCATAGGCAGGGACACCTCCCACTAGTACAGGTTACTCAAGACCTCATCCAATCTGGCCTTGAACACATCCAGGGAGGGAGCATCCACAACCTCCCTGGGCAACCTGTTCCAGTGCCTCACCACCCTTACTGTAAAGAACTTCCTCCTAACATCTAGTCTAAATCTCCCCTCTGCCAGTTTAAGCCCATTGCCCCTTGTCCTGTCATTGCAGGACCTTGTAAATAATCCTTCCCCAGCCTTCCTGTAGGCCCCCTTCAGATACTGGAAGGCTACTATCAGGTCCCCTCGAAGCCTTCTCTTCTCCAGGCTGAAGAGCCCCAACTCCCTCAGCCTGTCCTCATAGGAGAGCTGCTCCAGCCCTCTGATCATCTTTGTGGCCCTCCTCTGGACCCGCTCCAACACTTCCATGTCCTTCCTGTGCTGAGGGTTCCAGAACTGCACACAGTACTCCAGGTGGGGTCTGACGAGAGCAGAGTAAAGGGGCAGAATCACCTCCCTTGCCCTGCTGGCCACGCTTCTCTTGATGCAACCTAGGACTCGGTTGGCTGTCTGGGCTGCATGTGCACACTGCAAAAAGTGTGATTTGCAACTCACAACACCACACGTTAGTGGGCCCCCAAGAAGCTACACTGTACATTCAGGTGACTCTTGCCTTCTGCATGGGGTTGCTGTGCATTTCTGCACCCAAGCATTTGCTGTTTGGTGGGAGAGATGAAGAAAGATATTTTCCCCTGCTGAGTGTTTTTTAAGTAGGGAAGTGAAAACTGGTGCCACGAAAGAGTCTTAAGAGTATTATTGCTCTTGTCATCTTGTGGATACCTTGGTGCAGAACTCCAGGCTCAGTAAATTCAGCTAAGAAGAAGGGATAACAAGAAACATACACTGCAAATGTAAAGCAGCTATAGAAGCTGGGCAGTCAGTAAGTGGTTGCCCAGAGAGGTTGTGGCTGCTCCCTCCCTGGAGGTGTTCAAGGTCAGATTGGATGAGGCCTTGAGTGACCTGTACTAGTAGGAGGTGTCCCTGCCTATGGCAGGGGTTTGGAACCAGGTGAGCTTTGATGTCCCTTCCAACCTTCCCATTCTATGATTCTATGATTAATAAGTGTTTCAATAAACAAGAGGATTATGTGATACAGAGGGAAATCTTTATGAATAGCTTCATAATGGTCTTTTTCCTCCCCTTCATGTTGGCAAGTGCTGTTTTTCTAGCTGCTTTTAGTGGTACCCAGTGCCTGTGACTTCTCTGGGGATGCTTTTTAAACCAGCTTTCAGCTGATAGAAAACCACAGGAGTCACTAGGATGGAAGGAACCATGATATACCAAATGGGCATCCCATGTCTCCTGAGACTTTTGCTGCTCCTTTAAAATAGGGAGAACCTGAAGGTGCTTTTTAAGCAAGATCTGAGTAGTTAGAATCAAGCCAAGGAATAATTATCAACTCTGGGACACCTCAGAAAAGAGCCAAATTCTACCTACAAAACCCAATAGTTTAATGTTAAATGGAAATCATGACAAAAGGCTATAAGTGATTTTTTTGAGATGGCCCTGAAATTGGCTAGTTTTGGAGTAGATGTCCTTTTTTTGACTAGCCACATCTGTCATCCTGAACTTCAGACACATTTCAGTGAAGCTTCTATCAGGAAATTATAAGTTGGCATTTTCTAAGGATTTCCACAGAGCAATTTGCAGTGAGATAGACATCCTGTACAACAGCAGACCCAAAAAAAAAAAAATGGCAAAGCATTGGTTTTCTTCAGAAGAGAGGCCTATATTTGTTAGCCTCCACAGAAGTCAGGCCAGCATCGTGGTGGTTGTGGGGTTGTAATTTGTGCATGTTTCCACAGCATCCAACACGGTGCTATTATGCTTGGCTGGTACTGGAGGTGAACAGTTCATCAGAGGAGGGAATTCACTTCCATCAACAGGAGAGCTGCCTCAGTGATATATGAGGAAGCTTGAGTCAGTCTATAAAATACACTGACACAACTGTTAGAGTAACTGTAAAGCTTTCAAAAGTTGAACTTCAGGTATTTTGAGGTCCTTGAGTTGAAATTAGAATCATAGAATGGTTCGGGTTGGAAGGGGATGCCGAAGGTGCAAACCCCACGCAGTAAGCAGGGACAACCTCCACTGGATTAGGTTACTCAGAGCTCCCCTTCAAGGCTGGGCAACCTGTTGTAGTGTTCCACCACTGGCAGGGTAGAGAATTTGTTCCTAACATCCAATTTAAATTGGTTCTTTTCTAATTTCAAACTATTGCCTCTCTTCCTCTGTCACTAAAGGTGTTTGGAAACAGTCCCTCTGCAGCCTTCTTCCTCTGTCACTAAAGGTGTTTGGAAACAGTCCCTCTGCAGCCTTCTTCCTCTGTCACTAAAGGTGTTTGGAAACAGTCCCTCTGCAGCCTTCTTGTAGGTGCCCTTCAGGTACTGCAAGTCTACTGTTAGGTCTTTCTGTAGCCCTCTCTTCTCCAGTCTACACAACCCCATCTCCCTCAGCCTGTCCTCTTAGGAGAGGTGCTCCATCCCCCCCAGTCAACTTCATGGCCCTCCTCTGGACTTGCTCCATCAAGTCCATGCCCTTCCTGTGCTGAGAGCTCCAGAGGTGGATACAGTACTCCAGGTGAGGTCTCATCAGAGTGGAGTGGCAGAATCACCTCCCTTGACCCAATGGTCAAACTTCTTTTGATGCAGCCCAGGAAGCCAGTGCCCTCCTGGGCTGCAAATGCACACACTTGATTTGAATAATACTGATTTCATTTAAACTTCAGGTTTAGTGGTTTGCTCTTTCTCTCTCTCTCTGTGTGTGTGTGTGTGTGTGTGTGTGTTACTTCTTGTGCTGGTGTATTTTCTGAGTTGCCTGCACATTAATATCTCAGTGATTTATCAAATATTTTCAATTTGAAGAAGCATCATCTCTGGGACCAGATAAAAGAACAGAAAGAAGTAATGATAAGTAATTGCTCACTGGTACAAAGAGGGGTATCAGATGTGTTCATTTCAACTCTCCTTGCTAGGCTGTGTGGCATAAGAGAGCTTTAGGATAGAACTTGTGTTTTTCCCCCACCCCCCAAGAAAAATTGGTTTAGACATTGGTCAATTTGAGGTAATTTTTTTTTATTCTTTTATCCCTCTGTTCTTTTTCATGCTGTGTGTATTTCTCAATGAAGTAATTTTATCCCTGCATTCATGTATTAAGAAAAAGGGGGGGAGGTGGGAAATTCAATCTGTGGGTTTCTCATTTGTAGCAAGTTTTGGTTTCCTACATGAGTTTTCCATGGAATTTGTTTAGGAAAAAATGTAGAGAGCACCAAAATGAGATAATGATGGGGTTTGGTGTTTATCAAAGGCCTTTTTTCCCTCGTCATCAAACTGCTAACGTCCTGCAGTCTACTGGATGAGAGGCTGCTGCACGAGCCCAGTGTGGTGCACAGTAGATCTCTACTGAAGGTTCTCCTCTGGAGTAATCAGTACAGAGACCTTGAGCATGGCATGAAGCTGTGTCTTTCTGCTTCTAGCAGTCATTCCAGGTGAGGAAGATCACAGGATGACAGATCACAGATCTCAGGATGTCAGGGGTTGGAAGGGACCCAAAGTGGTTGGGTGCTGGGAATGTGGGGATGATCTGCTGCTTGGGCAGATGGCTGAGGACTGAAGGAGAAGTCCCTCACCAGCCTTTGAACTCTGCTGTGTGCCAAGATGGGTTTGTAACAGCTCTATTACATGTGCATTACAGGCTTACAGGCTCACAGGATGTCAGGGGTTGGAAGGGATGCAAAGAAATCATCCAGTCCAACCTTCCTGCCAGAGCAGGACCAGACAATCCAGCTCAGAGCACACAGGAACACATCCAGATAGGCCTTGAAAGGCTCCAGAGAAGGAGACTCCACAACCTCTCTGGGCAGCCTGTGCCAGTGCTCTGGGACCCTTCCAGGAAAGTTGTTCCCCCTTGTGTTGAGCTGGAACCTCCTGTGCTGCAGCTTCCATCCATTGCTCCTTGTCCTATCCCAGGCAGCAGTGAGCAGAGCCTGTCCCCCCCACTCCTGACCCCCAGCCCTCAGATAGTTATAAACATTTATTAAATGCCCTCTCAGTCTTCTCCAGACTAAGCAGCCCCAGGTCCCTCAGCCTCCCCTTATCAGGCATGAGTACACAATAAAGACAACTCCATAACAGATCAAATGTCATAGAGGTCCCACAGAACAGTGGAAGAGAATCCCATTTCTGCTCCCTAAATACCTTGTGATGTGGGTACCTCGACTTAAGGAAACTGGTTCCTTAATGTCACCAAGTGAGTAACTCATTCCACTGACTGCTTTGGGGTAAGGTAAGTCTCGTTTTCAGTAGGATACACTCTTTGACTGAGACATTTGTTCATCTCAAATCATTTTGAAACAGTGCCAATTTTACCTAGCTGTTTTGATCCTAAAATCTTCCTTGAAAACTCCGTGTCTGACTGTATGCTTTGTGGCCATATCCTTCTGAGGGGATTAAAAGCAACCTCATCTTGGTCTGGTGGAGAGAGAAGACTTAGAGGGGATCTAATCAATGTTTATAAATATCTGAGGCTGGGGGTCAACAGGCAGGGGACAGGCTCTGCTCAGCTGAATTTAATCTCCAGGCAGGACTGAGGTTTCCAGTGCAGTTATGTGTTTAGCATTTCCCAGCAGCTAGCTCCTAGTAATGCCCCACACAATGCCAGAGGTCTTTAGATTACCCTTAGAGGCTTTAAGATACCTAAACCCTTAGTTTTGATTCTGCTTTAAGTTCTGTTGTCAGGCAATTGTTTTTAACTTCTTTTTTTTTTTTTTCCTTACTTAAGTCTTAAAATGTCTAACTTCGATGGACAAGGGCCAATGGGTATAAACTACAGCACAGGAAGTTTCACCTCACCACAAGGAAGAACTTCTTTGCTGTAAGGGTACCAAAGCACTGGCACAGGCTGCCCAGAGAGGTTGTGGAGTCTCCTTCTCTGGAGATATTCAAACCCTGTCTGGATGCATTCCTGTGTGACCTGAGGTAGGTTTTATGGTCCTGCTCTGGCAGAGGGGTTGGACTGGATGGTCTGTGGAGGTCCTTTCCAACCCCTAACATCCTGTGATCTGTGATCTTTCTCTCCCATGTTGGCTTATTTCCCTTCTTTTCTATTTCACCCCTTTTCAAACCCTAAAGCCACTGCAGGCATGCTCTTTACAGACTCTCTCCTTTAAAACTCAGTGGATTTCACATTCAGGAAGGACTTTTTACATTTTTTTCTTCTCTTTTCTTTTTTTCTTTCTTCCCCTCAGGAGAAAATTGAGTGGTTTATGTTTTTCACTTCCTACCGTGGGTGAAATCCCAAAGTGGCATAAATCAACATGGTTCCACCAAAGCAGAAAGGCTCTACTCCCACTTAGAAGAGTGGAGAAGATCACCTATTGAATTTAGTGTTTTTCACCAATTATAATAACTTATAAGCATTTCCTATCCTCTTTTATTTCATGGATAAAAACGGGGTTTATGTGTATAACTCCTAGGGTGATAATAGCAGGGAGTAGTTTTACTGCACACATATAACTTTTCCTTAGGCCAAGAAAAGCAACCACAGTGTTTCATCTACTCCCAGCAAGAAATTAAGCAGGATTAAAACAAAAATATATATATATAAATCTAATTGATGGGGACAGAAAGCGGTGGGAGAAGAGAAGCTGAAGTATGCAAATCACCAACACGAAGCGTGCAGAAATCACTCTAAGGAGCTTGTCCTCTATTTTAAATGTTTTTGAACTCTCTCAAATTAAACTTTCAATTAAACGATCATATTTTCAGTCTTTTTTTTTTTTTTTTTTCCCTGCAGCTACATGGGACAAAAATCAAAGGATGGAAAATAGAAGCATGAATATTTAATCTGCATGTTACTCTTGCTGACTTCTCGAAGCGCAGTTTCCTCGCTGCCTGGCTGCAGGGGAGAGCAGCAGCAAAGTCATTTGTGAGAGCATCCTGATAGAATCATAGAATCATAGAATGGGAAGGCTGGAAGGGACCTCAAAGATGAACTAGTTAGAACCTCCTGCCATAGGCAAGGACACCTCCCACTAGTACAGGTCACTCAAGGCCTCCTCCAACCTGACCTTGAACACCTCCAGGGAGGGAGCAACCACAGCCTCCCTGGGCAACCTGTGCCAGTGTCTCACCACCCTCACTGCAAACAACTTCCTCCTAACATCCAGACTAAATCTCCCCTCTGCCAGTTCAAATCCATTGCCCCTTGTCCTGTCATTGCAAGACCTTGTCAATAGTCCCTCCCCAGCCTTCCTGCAGGCCCCTTCAGATACTGGAAGGCTACTATCAGGTCCCCTCAAAACCTTTTCTTCTCCAGGCTGCAGAACCCCAACTCTCTCAGCCTGTCCTCATAGGAGAGCTGCTCCAGCCCTCTGATCATCTTTGTGGCCTCCTCTGGACCCACTCCAACACTTTCATGTCCAGAAGAGGGCCAGGAACCCCAGGAAAGCTCCTAATCTGTCCTCTGTCATGTGAATTAGGGATTTCATGTATTTAGAGAGGAACTGTCCTGAAAATGGGCCTTATTCTGGGAAGGAGAGGAGGACAGAACGAAGGTTTGGGTGAAAGAATGACCAGAAGGACACCCTCCATGAAGTAGCATACTCAGGTATGTGAAGAGATAGATAGATAGATAGATAGATAGATAGATAGATAGATAGATAGATAGATAGATAGATAAACAAATAGATAGATGGATAGACAGATAGATAGATAGATAGATAGATAGATAGATAGATAGATAGATAGATAGATAGATAGATAGATAGATAGATAGATAGATAGATAGATAGATAGATAGATAGATAGATAGATAGATAGATAGATAGATAGATAGATAGATAGATAGATAGATAGATAGATAGATAGATAGATAGATAGATAGATAGATAGATAGATAGATAGATAGATAGATAGATAGATAGATAGATAGATAGATAGATAGATAGATAGATAGATAGATAGATAGACAGACAGATAGATAGACAGCTAGACAGACAGACAGACAGGTAGGTAGGTAGGTAGACAGATGTGGAACTGCAGAGAGTTAGGTGCTGATTGAAGAAAGCTCTTCACAAGTTGAAGATAACACCAGCAGCCTGGAGGTGTCTTCCAATTCTATGGTTTTGATCATCCTTTTTGATGGCTGTGATGCCCACAGCAGGTGTTTGCAAGCTCTGACAGAGACTCGCTGATGGTGTTTCTGCCTTTATTATACCCTTTTAATATATTACGTGAAAGAAAGTGGTGGATCAGGGAGGTGCATGAGTGAGTTATTGCCTCTGCTTAAAATCATAGAATCATAGAATGGTAAGGTTGGAAGGGACCTCAAGGATCATCCAGTTCCAACCCCCTGCCATAGGCAGGGACACCTCCCAGTAGCACAGGTCACTCAAGCCCTCCTCCAACCTGGCCTTGAACACCTCCAGGGAGGGAGCAGCCACAACCTCCCTGGGCAACCTGTGCCAGTGTCTCACCACCCTCACTGTAAAGAACTCCTGCCTAACATCCAGTCTAAATCTCCCCTCTGCCAGTTTAACCCCAAATGCACCAAGACTTGATTGCCCCAGCCAATGACACCAGTAAGTTGTCATGGCTTTGGGCACAGCCTTTGCTCTGTGCTTAACTCTTCTTCTCAGTGTCCCCTGCAAGCCTGCTGAAGATCACAAGTGCCCATGTGGACGTTTGTAAGGCTGTGTAGCTGCAATGAGGAAGACACCACACGTACAGACAGATAGGCTTTTTGCCAGGTTGCCTGTTCAAAGGAAAGCAAACTGGATGGCTTACATAAGCATGCTTCTTCTTGAAAGGCTGAGCTATTTTAACAGTGCATTCCACCAAAATGAATAATATTTGGCTTTTGGAGGCAGATTTTTCTGTGGTTACAATCTCTTTTGCACATCATAAAAGTCCAGCCCTGTCCTCTTGCTTTTCTTTCATTAAAAAGAACAACAACTAACCTTTAAAAATACCATATTTGACAGATGCCTGCCTGAGTTTCAGATGGGCTGATTTATGTGTCTACCTTCAGAGTAAAAATACTCATTGAGGAGAATAACCAAGTATGTTACAGTGTAGAAATGAAGGGCTTGGGTGAGAGTAGGTCATGGCAGATGGTGCTGCTGAGGACATGGTCTCTTTAGAGTTGACTTTGCAAAGGGGTCCTGCTGAGGCTGGTTGTGAGTTGAACTGGGTCATGACAATGAGCCCAAGCTTGGAGCTGGAAAACCTGCAACTCTCCCAGTGTGCTCTTGTGGCCAGGAGGGCCAATGCCATTCTGGGGTGGATTAGAAGGGCTGTGGTTAGTAGGTTGAGGGAGGTTCTCCTGCCCCTCTACTCTGTTCTGGTGAGGCCACATCTGGAGTATTGTGTCCAGTTCTGGGCTCCCCAGCTCAGGAGCTGCTTGAGAGAGGCCAGCACAGAGCCACAAAAATGATTAAGGATGTTGAACATCTTCTTTATGAGGAGAACCTGAGGGAGTTGGGGCTTGGAGGCTGGAGAGGAGGAGACTGAGAGATGACCTCAGCAATGGTTACAAAGATGTGCAGGGTGAGTGCCAGGAGGCTGGAGCCAGGCTCTGCTAGGTGATGCCCAATGACAGGCCAAGGGGCACTGGGTGCAAGCTGAGGTATAGGAGGTTCCATGAGGAAGATTATTTTCCCTGTGAGGGTGACAGAGCATTGGCACAGGCTGTCCAGGGAGGTTGTGGAGTTTCCCTCTCTGAAGATATTCCCAACCTGCCTGGATGTATTCCTGTGTGATCTGCTCTGGGTGATGCTGCTCTGGCAGGTCCAGATGGACCAGAGGATCTTTGGGGTCCCTCCCAGTCCCTGACATTCTATGATTCTATGATGTGAGTATAACAGTGAGGTGAGATGACAACAAAGAGCTCCTGCTGTCACATTAGAGTGTCATGGTTGTGTTCCACTCCCAGGATGGGTAAAACCAACCTTCTAAATCACCACTCCTTCCACATTTTGCAGTGTGGATCACATTAGCAACTTGTGGCTCCGGCTCACCTCCAGTTCTAGCCTGACTGATCATTAGCACCTTCAGTCAGCTAGCCAGCCTCTGTTCTCAGCTGTACCACCATGAATCACGAGTTAGTCCCACAAAATTTAAAAGCAAACAAACAAGTAGCACTGCAAGAATCTGGCCCACATTAGCAAGAATCTGGCCCACATTAGATTTTTCTTTTTTTTTCTCTTGACTTAACAATGAAGATTTTCAGCTGGTGCAGATCTCTCCAGTTCTGTTTCAGAGCCTGGAGGTATCCCTCTTATACAAGCAAATGGGCAGATCCAAATTCAGCAGGATTTCTTGGTAGAAGGGGAAAACTATTTGAGGAGGGAGTAAATGGCACTGTATCCTTCCAACTGCTCCAAATCTGTTTTGCCAAAGCAACAAGAGAAAGCTGTTAAAAAAAAAAAATAAATTTAATTGTAAGTCATTTCGGCTTTCCCTGTAAGAAAACAAGGAAGAAGCAAACACAATGGCTAAAGAACATGAAAAGATCCCAAAGGTTTAGAATGCTCCAAGAAAAATACACTCTCAATCTGAAATAGTGAGCAATGGAAACATTATTTTGCTCTGCTCTCAGTGCTGTTGCTGGTTGCAAGAGGCAGTGAAGCCTCTGTGATTTCCAAGGTCTGATTTTCCTTGGGAAGGTGGCAGCAGGAGAGAAACATTGGAGGCTGAGTCTTGGAGCACTGCTTCCTGGAGAGCTCAGGCAGTGTTTCCAGCCCTGCCACTCTCCCACCACAAAGGATGTATTTGCATAGCTGGTTTGCAGGGTGAATGAAAGGGCTCAAGTGGCAAATTGGATATTGATAACTTCCAGAAGACTTCTCAGCACTGCTCTGTTGTTCCACTCGTCTGAAAAATCGACAAACACTTGCAGCAAAAAAAGTTCCCTTTCTGGCAAAAGCCTATGGCTCCAAATGAATTACCTCTTAAACCTGATATTTAAGGATGTTTTATTAGTCTGATGTCTCTCCAAGTCTTGCCAGAGCCATCATGTTGAAAAGCTGTAGACTCAGTTATAATAAAAGAGACATTATTTGTAATTGTTTCCTTATCATGTAAGGGCAGAGGCAAGTGGAAAAGCACTTTTCAGTGCCTCAATCCATCTCCCTCATGTCACTCAGTTTGTGTTCTGAGCTTCTAACAGTGAACATGAAAGGGGACCTACAAGAAAGGGCATGTAGCAATAGGACAAGGGGCAATGGTTTCAAGCTAGAGTAGGGTGGATTTAGACTGGACATTAGGAAGGATTTCTTTACTATGAGGGTGGTGAGACACTGAAGCAGGCTGCCCAGGGAGGTGGTGGGAGCCTCATCCCTGAAGCCATTCAAGGTCAGGCTTGGTTGGGCTCTCTACAACCTGATTCAGTTGAGGATCACAGAATCACAGGAAGTTAAGGGTTGGAAGGGACCTGTAGAGATCATTTAGTCCAACTCTCAGCCAAGGATATCCCTGATGACTACAGGGGTTTGGACTGGATGACATTAAAGGATCCTTTCCACCTCACTGCACTAAAGTGGAATGCAATGAGTGAGCCAAGGAGGTGTTTGGGTGCTGTGTAGGAGCTTGTGCTACATGGAAATGCTTTTGGGGATGCCCAAAAGCTGTTGTGGAGCTGAACCAAGAGGCCAAATCCCACCACCATGGCTGGGCAGAAGTCTGCACTCTCCTATACAGCCTCAAGAATATTGTCTTTCTTACCAGGAGGGAAGCAGAGTGCCTTCTCTTGTTTTGCTGCTCTTTGTTTTGCTGTTGGTTTGTCTTTGTGTGATGTCTTTGCTAATTGAGGTTGGGATTTATCTTATTTTATTTATGTCATTTTTTTTTAAAAGAGGCAAAGATCCAAGCTTTGACTTTTCTCATAACTACTGGCAGAACAGCTTATATGGGAGAAGGAAAACAAAGGTTATCATCAGCAGCACATGATTTTACTTAGGTGGTGTATCACTTAAATTAGTCTCAAAATTATAATGTTTCAGCTGCTGGTATTTTCCATATTAAAAATGAAATTAAATTTTCCAGTTTTGCAGAAACAAAAATTCCAACCACTTGTTGCTTTCCACCACCACCAGGAGGGAAGAAAAGAAAGAATTTACCAAAAAAAAAAAAACAAACCCAAACATGAAATAGAATGAAACACAGCTTAATTCCTCAAAACAGACTTCCACAAAGGCTATTTCTACCTGGGTGGGGGAATGTCAGTGCAGAGATTTCAGCCACCCTTAGCATCCATTGAGTGCAGCATCTCCTCAATAGTGCTTCATTGCTCCTGCTCTCATTTAATGTGGGGTAAACCTGGACTGAATCATAGCATCATAACATCATAGAATCATAGAATGGTTTAAGTTGGAAGGGACCTCAAAGCTCATCCAGTTCCAACCCCTTGCCATAGGCAGGGACACCTCCCACTAGAACAGGTCACTCAAAGCCTCATTCAACCTGGCCTTGAGCACCTCCAGGGAGGTTGTGGAGCACAGAAATGCAGAATGGGATCGAAGATGACATTCTGTGCTTCTGTGCTCCACAACCTCCCTGGGCAACCTGTGCCAGTGTCTCACCACCCTCACTGCTAACAACTTCTTCCTAACATCCAGTTTCAATCCCCCCTCTACCACTTCAAACCCATTGCCCCTTGTCCTCTCATTACAAGACCTTGTAAATAATCCCTCCCCATCCCTCCTGTACCCCTCTTAAGATGCTGGAAGACCACTCCAAGGTCTCCTGGAAGCCTTCTCTTCTCCAGGCTACACAACCCCAACTCTCTCAGCCTGTCCTCACAGTAGAGCTGCTGCAGCCCTCTGAGCATCTTCATGGTCTCCTCTGGACTGGCTCCACCACTTCCATGTCCTTCTTGTGTTGGGGGTTCCAGAACTGCCCACAGTAAACTTGATGATTTTGCTGTGTACTTAGGGGTTGTATAACCCCAATCAGACTTTACCATGGAATATGCACAGATGATCCTCATGCCTTTTAATGAAGCAACATAGAGGCTGCCCAGCTGGCTCAGACAGAGCAGTGCCATCCCTGACCATGTGTGGCAAGGTTTTTCAAAGCTTGATTTACTTCCATTCAGGCTACAAACCAGAACCAGAGAAGGAAAAATAAAGAAAGAGGAGGGAAGAAGAAAAAAAAAAAAGAAAAGAAATCTTTGCTGATTTTCAACATAAAGCTAGGATTACCACCAAAGAACAATAAAAATTCTTTTATTACCAACAACAGGAAGAGCAAAGAAAGACAAAAAAAAAACCCCACAGAAAATATTTGTTATAATTTTTCCATAACAAGTAAGGTCTTTTCTGGTCATGTTTGGCTTTTTTTTGTTTGTTTTCCTTAAAATTGTATCTGTTTAGCAAAAAAAAAAAAAAAAAAATTTTTTTTTTTTTTTAAATCATGTTTAGAATAAAAAAAAAAACTGCAGAGGAAAGAGCACAGCTCTCATTAAAGACTTTGACATCATAACCCAGCTATTAAGTAACAGCATTCTTAAAGGAAAGTAATTGACAAATAAAAGGACGGAAATGAAAGGTTGTTTGAGTTCCCAAGCCCATTGTTGAGGCAGCAAAACCCAGAAAACTTCCACTATCTATAGAGGCTGAAGTCATCTATTAGCAGGAACCAATGCTGGAGGTTCCCACAGGGAGAAGATCCTTGCAGAGATCCTTGCCTCTGTGCTGCTTTATTCCCCAAGTTGTAGTTTTGCTGTGGGTGAGTAGGGAAGGTGAAGTGTCAAAGGAGTGTGAAATGTGCTGCTTGCCTTTGCTCCTGGTTGCTTGGTGGCTCAGCTCATCCCCAGTCCACCAGGAGAGCTTTCATCCTTGCATGCACAGCTGAGTGTCATAGAATCATAGAATGGTAAGGTTGGAAGGAACCTCAAAGCTCACTTGGTTCCAACCCCCTGCCATAGGCAGGGACACCTCCAACTAGCACAGCTCACTCAAGGCCTCCTCCAACCTGGCCTTGAATACCTCCAGGGAGGGAGCAGCCACAACCTCCCTGGGCAACCTGTGCCAGTGTCTCACCACCCTCACTGCAAACAACTTCCTCCTAACATCCACTTTCAGTCTCCCCTCTGCCAGTTCAAACCCATTGCCCCTTGTCCTGTCATTGCAAGACCTTGTCAATAGTCTCTCCCCAGCCTTCCTGTAGCCCCCTTCAGATCCTGGAAGGCTACTCCAAGGTCTCCTGGAAGCCTTCTCTTCTCTAGCCTGCAGAGCCCCAACTCCCTCAACCTGTCCTCACAGCAGAGCTGCTGCAACCCTCTGAGCATCTTCATGGTCTCCTCTGGACTGGCTCAAACAATTCTATGTCCTTCTTGTGCTGGGGGCTCCAGAACTGCACACAGCAGTCAGCTCCAAGCCACCTCATGTTATTGTGGGAAGGATGTGGAGGTGTCTCCAAGAGCTTTTTTTATGTTCTCCCTAGATTTCAAGGCTGGTTTGGTTTTGTTTTCCCTGGGCTTCTGGCAGACAAAACTCTTTTTCCTCTTACAAAGCCTGGTGTGTGCTGCGTGTGGCTCTGTCGAGGCTGATTATTGTTGATAAGGTGTGGCAGTGAATTATTACCATGTCTGGCCATAAAGCCAAAGCAGGCAGATTTGACACAGAACAGCCACAAGAGTGGCCCTTTTTTCCCCTTATCTGACTCTGCTCTTGATAGCAAAGGCAGTCTGGTAACAAAAGATTTGGTTCCCCATTACTCCACAGTGAGAAGTATCAGGCAATTCACCTTCCATCAAAGGGTTCCGTCTGCTCTGATCCTCTGCCATGGGGGGACAGGAGATGCTGCTAATCCAGACCTGGGGAACAGCTGTCCCAGATCACAGAGGTTGGGTTCCCCTGGGCACACCCCAAGTGATAGCAGAGAGGCAGTGCCTGGATTTTCCCTTAGCAAACAAGGGACACTTTTCCCACAGCTGAGGGTAGCATGAGGATGAAACAGCAAAGGAGAAAAGTTCTAATCAGTCTTTAATGGGATTGAACCAGGATCAAGCTCCACGGTTTTTAACAAACCTCTTAAAACTATAAACAAATATTAAAATGCTGCTGTCTTCTACTCCCTCATTGCTATCCTTCAGCTCCAAGAACCTCCTATGTTGTTTTGAAATCAAAGCCTGAATTGAGCAGAGGTTTGTCAACAGGTTTACCTATAGGCAACTTTATGGGTGGCAGCTCTCGGTTCCCACTCAAAAGATAATTTGTGATTACAGAATCATAGAAGGGTAAGGTTGGAAGGGACCTCAAGGATCAGCCAGTTCCAACCCCCTGCCATAGGCAGGGACACATCCCTCTAATACAGGTCATTCAAGGTCTCATCCAACCTGGCCTTGAACACCTCCAGGGAGGGAGCAGCCAAAACCTCCCTGGGCAACCTGTGCCAGTGTCTCACCATCCTCACTGTAGAGAACTTCTTCCTATCATCCACTTTCAATCTCCCCTCTGTCAGTTCAAACCCATTGCCCCTTACCCTGTCATTACAATGTGAACATTCTGTACTTCTGTGCTCCACAACCTCCCTGGAGGTGTTCAAGGCCAGGTTGGATGAGACCTTGAATGACCTGTATTAGAGGGATGTGTCCCTGCCTATGGCAGGGGGTTGGAACTGGACGATCTTTGAGGTCCCTTCCAACCTTCCCATTCTATGATTCCATGATTCTAATTATGTTGATTTAGATAAGATGCATAACATTTAGCTGTTGTCTTATACAGCCCAATATTTTATACAAAACTTACACTTGATATCATTATTTCTCCATTTCACAGGTGACAGAGCACAAGATGCTTCCAACCCATGAAAGAGCTTTATCTCAGGTCTAACTGACCATGAGCTGTCCACCCTTCAGCCCATGAAATACAACACAAAGCCATAGAGGGGAGGTCAGAGATCCGTTCTGATTCATTCTTTCCCAAAGGCACTTTCTTTTGAGGACAGTGGAAAGTACCTTTTCCCCCACCTC
>VWZE01008609.1:160943-181684 GCA_013396675.1 Eubucco bourcierii
TGCTGCAGCCCAGCACACAGTTGCTGTCTGGGCTGCACTCACACTGCAGCCTCATGTTGAGCTTTTCATCACCCCAGACCCCCAAGGCCTGTTCCTCAGGGCTGCTCTCAACCATTCCCCACCCAGCCTGGAGTTGTGCTTGGGATTGTGCCTACCCCGGTGCAGGACCTTGCACTTGGCCTTGTTGAATGTCTTGAGGTTGGCCTGGGCTGGGCTGACCCTCTGCAGCCTGTCTAGTTCCCTCTGGATGGATCCCTGCCCTCTAGCAAGTCTTGCTCTTGGGTCACTGTTCTACTCTTTGCAGAGCACAGGTGCCTGCAGGCAACCCTGCACCAAAGGGCTGGCATTGCTGTTGACTCCTATTGTGGCCTTCGCCAAGGTCATTCTCATTCTTTTCCAGTAAGTTTAGCTATCTATAAGATAAAGGTTCCTATACCTGCCCACCTCAGGAGCTGATGTGGAGGTTTAATTAATAATCCACAGTGTCTGTGGGAGCAACAAAGAGGCGGAAGGACTAGGGGAGGGAGAAGCTGGGTAACAGTGGTAGGAAACACATGGTCCCAGAGCAGAGCCTGGCGCAGAAATTCCCATCAGGGAACAATGCTGCACCAGCTGGGAGGCGGAGAAGGTGACCTCAGGGCTTTGCTTCTCCTTTGCTGCAAGCCCATTGTTCTATTGTGTCCTTTGCAGGGAGTTCAGGAGGATAAACAGCATTTTCCACCCCAGCATAGACTCTGGGATGGTTTTCTTCCCTTCTAGCTTTAGCTGAGCAAAGAAATCAAGTCTTGGTGCACTCCATAGCTGCTAAGGTGTGGGTTCAGCTTGTGGAATCCCATGAGGTGCCTACAGAGTCCAAGGCAGGGCTAGCTTCATATTATGAATTTGGCCATAGAAATTACACACATTAAGATCTTCAACTCTGGTTCCCTAAGCAGCTCATCAAAGCCTGAAGGAGTAGAGCACCTGAATTAAACATCCAGCATGAACAGGTGCAGTATAACTGCCTTAAGAAGCCTCAACCAGACAAAGTTGCCTCCACTTTCCCCCTTCCCACCCAGGCTTCCCCAAGAAGCAAAATGACCTTCCTTCTCATTTCTAACCAGGCATGGTGGGCAGAGCCTTCCCCATCTGAGCTGGTCCCCAGGTCAGATTTGCTGTTTGGATTCTGTGAGGTCTATGTCTGTGTTAAATCTCTTCACCTTTGCCATACCTAGAACTCCTGGAAACTCTTTTGTATTTCCATATTGCTAAAAGTAAGAGGTGGCAGATTGGCAAACCTAATGTTCTGTAGAAGAAACCCATATAAATTCCAGCTGTTACCATACGATCAACCTCCTTTGGCAGAGGGAGATGTGCTGTGCTACCCTGAGCCTGTTTGATTTCAACCTGGAAGTACATCATTTCAGAATCAGAAGGCACACCTATTGTTATTCAAAGTTCCTTAAATACTCATAAGCTTTTAATCACCTTGCACTCTGTTATTTTAGTATCTCCTATCCTGGTGGCTTTTTGGAGCTCTAGAAACTCAAAGCAATTCAGGAACTTGGTGCAGAGGAGTCTTTTACCACCCACAGCAAGAGCAGCCTCACCTGCACGAAGTATCTCATTTGGTTTGAATTCACACAGCACAGAGTTGGACTCTAGAGTGATGGAGAGGAGAAAAAGCACAGGGAAGAAGCCAGCAAGATTCAGTAAGAGTGGAGATTGCAAGGACCTTGAGCAGCCCTGCAGGAATCACTCGGCTTATTTGAAATGCATTCCCTACACCTAGTTCATGAATCATAGAATCATTTAGGTTGGAAAAGAAAAGAGCTCTAAGACCATCGAGCCCAACCACCAACCAAACACCACCATGCCCACTAAGCCATGTCCACATGTCCATATCTTTTCTGAGCACCCCCAGGTATGGCGACACCGCCACATCCCTGGGCAGCCTGTTCCAATGTCTGATCACCATTTCAGTAAAGAAATGTTTCCTGATACCCAGTATAAACCCCCAGAACTTGAAGCCATTTCCTCTCATCCCATTGCTAGTTACTTGGGTGAAGAGCTGGCTCCAGCTTAGTCTTATGTCTCATCCATAAATATCAGTTTTATGGAGACTACCTCCATAGTAGTAGTTTTATGGAGACTGCATCCATAGACTAGAACAAGAGACAACTGGACAGTTAAGGATGATAAAAGGAGAGCAAGAAAAGTATGGATGTGGAAAGGCCCTTGCCTCCCTAAAGAAAGGCAGCAGAGGAAATGGAGAGGCATGAAAGGAAAGCGATCAGTGGATGTGGGGGGACCCAGAGGCATGGAAGAGAAGAGGAGAAAAGGGGAGCTCAGCAGCGTGGTGCTGGTGGAGCCTTTCTAAACAAAGGTTCTGCCAGCCAAAATAGCAACCAGACTGAAACTGCTTAGGGATTGCTTATTTATTCATACCACAGGATGTAAACTAATACAGTTAAATTCCCCAGGGAAAAGAAAGCAGCCTTTTATTTTTTACATTTTTTTATTTTTCACAATATAAGAATCTATTCATCCTTCTTTCCTCTCAAACATGAAGTTTAAAAGCTTTCAAAGCACCCAGAAAGTCTTGCTACTGAATTCCTGCCAATTCAGGGATGAGAAGAAGTCATCACAGGGAAGAGTGAATGGGAGCTGGCTTTGTTAGGTGTAAGACATCTCCCTATGATGCTTTGTGGGACTGGCTGAGGGAGTTTGCTCTGTTAAGTGTAAGACATCTCCCTGTGATGCTTTGTGGGGCTGGTTGAGGGAGTTTGCTCTGTTGGTATAAGACATCTCCCTATGATGCTTTGTGGGGCTGGCTGAGGGAGTCAGCTCTGTTCACCCTGGAGAAGAGAAGGCACCAGGGAGACTCAATAGTGAACTTCCAACATCTGAAGGGAGCCTGCAGGCAGGAGAGGTACCTTTTACAAAGGCCTGTGGTGATAGGAAAACAGTCAATAGCTCTAAATTAGAGCAGAGCAGCTTTAGATTGGACATTAGCAAGACATTCTTTACTACGAGGGTGGTGAGACACCAAAACAAATTGCCCAGAGAACTTGGGGATGTTTCAGCCCTGGAAGTGCTGAGACCAGTCTGGACAAGGCTTTGAGACACCTGTTCTAGTGGAAGGTGTCCCTGCCCATGGCAGGAGGGGTTCTAACTAGATGGTCTCTAAGATCCTTTCTAACTCAAACCATTCTATGATCCTATGACGCTATGATTCATATCCAGGAGTGACTGATTCTTAAGCACTATATTTAAAACTTTACTGGGCAGTAGATGTGGTTGATATTTATATGAACTTAATCCCCCTTCACAGGAGGTGCTACACTCCGAGATCAAAGTGTGCTTTCAGTCAGGCTTAATTGGAGAATGAGTGTTTACTTTCAGCTCAGGTTTTGCTCCCTTGGCTTCGGCCAAGGTTTCACCTTCCCGACGCAAAAAAATAGAACGAAAACAACAAGATCCCAACTCACTCCCTTAGAATAATCTGAATGAAGCTTTTATATAAAATATAAATACTGCAGGAGAGACAAAAAAAAACCCAACAAAAAACCCAAAACCAACCCAAAACAGAACCTGAAGCTGCAAAACAAGGTCTGTGGGGTTGTGCAGGATAACCACGCGACCATGCCGAGCATTCCTCCGGCACCACATTCCCAAGCAACAAAGAAAAATAGTTAAAAAGACCTTTAATTGACCAAAGTCCTGATTGTCTTTTCAGACACCCTTCTTGATGTGGTTGGAGATTGGAACCTTTTTGGAAAGCAACTTGACATTTCATAGCTTAGATATTTCCTCCATCGCTTTTGACTTTCAGGCCTCAATTATTTCCACCAGGAGAGCGTTTGCCAAGCTGATGAAATTGGAAACAGAGTGGATGTTATAAAATACAGGTAGCTCTGGCTGCTCTGCGTGGTGCTGCCTCCTGTGGTTTTTCCATTTGCCTTCTCCCAGCTCCCTTTGAAAGCTGGAGCATGGTAGGGGCTGAGCTTCACCATTTGAAGGCTGGAGCATGGTAGGGGCTGAGCTTCACCATTTGAAGGCTGGAGTATGGTAGGGGCTGAGCTTCACCATTTGAAGGCTGGAGTGTGGTAGGGGCTGAGCTTCACCATTTGAAGGCTGGAGTATGGTAGGGGCTGAGCTTCACCATTTGAAGGCTGGAGTATGGTAGGGGCTGAGCTTCACCATTTGAAGGCTGGAGTATGGTAGGGGCTGAGCTTCACCATTTGCCTTCTCCCAGCTCCATTTGAAGGCTGGAGCATGGTAGGGGCTGAGCTTCATCAGAGCAGCTCTGCTCAGAAAGGGGAGCAGAGCTCACAGAATCACAGAAACATCCAGGATGGAAAACCTACTCAGGATAACCAAGTCCAACCTAGAACCCTACTCTAGAAGACTCATCTTAAACCGTAGCCCTAAACACCATGTCCAAACCACCTTTAAACACATCCAAGGTTAGGAACTCCGCCACCTCCCTGGGCAGCTCATCCCAGCCCCTAACCACTCTCTCCATGAAAAACTTTTTTCCTAAAGTCAAATCTAAACCTCCCCAGCCTCAGCTTGAGGCCATTATCCCTAGGTCTGTCTCTAGCTACCCATGAGCAGAGCCCATGCAGCAGCCTCTCCACAACATCCCTTCAGGTAGCTGTAGACAGCAATGAGGTCTGCCCTCAGCCTCCTCTTCCTCGAACTAACCATCCTCAGCTCCCTCAGTCCCTCCATCAGCTCTGCCTGTTCCTGCACATGTGTGTCCAGGTACAGGTTTCAGCTTGGAAAATTTCTTATAGTTTTTGCAGGGACAAATTATTCTTCCCAGTTGCGGGAAGGGAAACCGTTCCTGTCCCTCAACAGGTTTTGATGGAAATTCTGTTCCTGTGCCAAATGATGACTGAAAACATTTTTAAAGGACCATTACGAGGAAAATGTTGCAATTCTCTGGCTTTTGGTGCCCTGTTTAACTTCTTGTGGGGATGGAAACTGGTAAACTTTCAATTTACTGCAACCATTCTGGTTTATAGCTTAGAAAAACATCTCTGCCAGGGGCTTTGCTGTCACACCTATGCCACACAACCACATTGATACATCCAGAGCTGCTGGAGCTCAGTGCCTTGGAAAATTTGGCCCAGGTAGTGATGCTTAAATATGATGGTTTATATATGTTCCTGCAGAAGGCTGTGCACACCATCCCAAACGATGGCAATAGATTAAGAAAATGGAGATACCCTCAAGCATCAGCGATTTGGTTAGGCCTGACAGAGCTGATTACGTGACTGATGGTCCCACAGAAGAGCAGTATCTGTCCTCTCTTCTGAGAGACACTAATCAAAGACCTAAGCAGTATAGAATTATAGAATGGTAAGATTGGAAGTCACCTCAAAGATCATCCAGTTTCAACCCCCTGCCAGAGGCAGGGACACCTCCCACTAGTACAGGTCACTCAAGGCCTCATCCAACCTGGCCTTGAACACCTCCAGGGAGGGAGCAGCCACAACCTCCCTGGGCAACCTGTGCCAGTGCCTCACCACCCTCACTGCAAACAACTTCCTCCTAATATCCAATTTAAATCTCCCCTCTGTCAGTTTAAACACACTGCCCCTTGTCCTGCCATTACAAGACCTTGTCAACAGTCCCTCCCCAGCCTTCCTGCAGCCCACTTCAGATCCTGGAAGCCTATTCTAAGGTCTCCTGGAAACCTTCTCTTCTCCAGGCTGGTCTCAACTGTCTCAACTCTCTCAGCCTGTCCTCACAACAGAACTACTGCAGTCCTCTGAGCACCCTAGTGGCATCCTCTGGACTGGCTCAAACAGTATCTGTCCTCTCTTCTGGGAGGCACTAGTCAAAGACCTAAGGAGCAGTTTGTCTCTGCCAGCACTTGAAGCTTGAGGACATTTCTGTAGGAAGTAACAGTGTTAAAACATCCTCTGCAGCACATAAACATTTTTTTCCCTGTTCACCATGGTCAAAAATAAAGAGAGGAGCTGTGTAAACACCTCCAAGTTGTCTTTGCTTGTCTTTCTCTCCCCAGCCACGGAGCAGAAAGCTCAGGTCAGGAGCCAGTACATACTGTAACTTCCTTCTGATCCACGATCCAGCACAAATACAAAACCAAATCATATTTCCATGTAATCAATCCATGTTCTTAGAGGGGAAAAGAGTCCTTAACAGCTGACTAGGAGACCTTGGAGCATAATAGAGTTCTCCAAATGCACAGGTGTGCCAAAATACTTCACCAACAGTGTGTGAGAAAGCATTCACATTGTTCCCAAACCATGGGAAAAACATATCCTGTTCCCATTCCTGAAATGTGCCATTGACAAGGCTCTACATACTGAGCTTGGTGCAGCAATGTGTGTTGTCTCCTTGCAGGCATCCCTGCTTGGGGGGCTGGTAATAAACTTTCGCTAGCTTCCGTGCATTGTCCTGCTCTCAAACGAGCTGGAGAGGCCGCGCTGGGATCCTGGCCCTGCTTGGATGGGGAATTAAGACTGCACTGACTGCAACATTGTGCTCATCTTCTGGGTTGACTTATAGCAGGAAAAATAATAAAGGAAGAGTTTTGGGGTTGGGGTTTGTTTGGTTTTTTTCTTCTCTTCATGCTGTTGAATTCTTCTCACTGCCCCTTTGCAGTAGGGATGCTCTGATGTTTCCCACAGTGGTTACTGCACGGCCAAAGAGCTACAGAGTGAGTGAGGAACTCTAGATGGGGAGACAGGGAAATGGGAAAGAGCAGACTAAACTCTGCTGATAGGGAACTGGGATGTTGTGGTCATGTTTTCATGGGCAACACAATAAAGGAAACAGAGGAGTGACTGTGGAGAAGAATGACAGCTACTTATTGCTTGGACATCGGGAAGTGCTCCTGCACTTCTGGCTAAAGGAGTCTCTGCCTTTTCCACTTGAAGTGTTTGGAAAGGCAAGCAGCTTCCCTGATCATCAAGGAAAGGTTTGTGCAATTTTTTTAAAAACCCCCTTATAAAATAGCAACAACTGAGAAGCAAATGAGGTTTTTAACTATCAGAATTTATTTAATGTGAAAAATCAATTAATTTTGATATTTCCACCAGACTACAGGACAGACAGCTTGGGAACATCTCTCCTTCCTCTGTGCAAAGGATAGCAGAGATAGTAGCAATGAGATTCCGCTTCTGAGTCATCTCCAAATATCCAGGACTTTTTTAAGACCCTGAAATGTGCCATCCTTCATAAGAACCACATGTGAGAGTGGTGAGGACCTAGAATGGGCTACCCAGGGAAGTGGCAGAAGCCCCATCCCTGGAGGTGTTTAAGCCAGGCTGGACGAGGCTCTGGACAGCCTAGTGTGAGGTGTCCCTAGCCATAGCAGGGGGGTTGGAACTAGATGATCCTTGTGGTCCCTTCCAACCCTGACTGATTCTCTGATTCTATGATTCTATGACTCTATGATTCTGTGATTCTGTGATTCTGTGATTCTATGATTCTATGATTCTGTGATTCTGTGATTCTATGATTCTGTGATATTGTGATTCTGTGATTCTGTGATTCTATGATTCTATGATTCTGTGATTCTATGATTCTGTGATTCTATGATTCTATGACTATGATTCTGTGATTCTGTCATTCTGTGATTCTATGATTCTGTGATATTGTGATTCTGATTCTGTGATTCTATGATTCTGTGATTCTATGACTGATTCTATGATTCTATGATTCGTGATTCTGTGATTCTGTGATTCTTTGGTTCTATGATTCTGTGATTCTATGATTCTGTGATTCTATGATTCTGTGATTCTGTGGTTCTGTGGTTCTATGATTCTGTGATTCTATGATTCTATGTTTCTGTGATTCTGTGGTTCTATGATTCTGTGATTCTATGATTCTATGACTCTATGAGTCTAAGATTCTATGACTATGATACTATGATTCTATGATTCTCTGTTTTTACAATTCTATGTTTAAAGAAAAAAAAAAAACAAAACACAAAGCTGAATAGGTGTTTGAATTTTTATGTGCACACTACTTCAGTCTTATCTAAAGAGATTTTATGACTTCAAATCAATTCATTGAAATCTTCCAGCTCCCGAAGTTTCCCGTAAGGGAAGTGAGGATACACCAGACAGGAAAAAAGCTCTGGAGTTTTCACAATCTAGTTCAAGAACTGCTAACGTGGCATTTGAGCATCACCAGACCACCCAGCAGAACAGATGTGAGCTGTGTTAAAAATCTGAGCTCATGAGTGCTTTGTGTGGCATTAGCCAGATCACCCTATGGGGAAGTTTCCTATCAGCTCAAGGACAGCAGCAGGCAGCCACACAACAACCTTGGCAGTGATGGAGATGGATCCAGCACAGAAACCACCACAGGAGAGCAAAGAGCAGGCAGCCAGTGTGGCAGACCATGTGTTTTGATCTAGTACTGTGAGTTCTCACAGCAGATTTATCACAGTCCAAGGTCCAGGTGAAGCCCTCAGAAAGTGACTCTCCCTTCCTGGCTGAGGAAAGGCATCTCCCAACACTTAGCAGCCCTTTGGCCTGACTCAAATTTAATCAGTCAGATGAGGCAGCCACAATGAGTTCCAGCCTAGGCAGAGTTCATCAGAGGTTCAGGGTGTTTAAGTAATGAGTTAATTCCCACCAACACCAGAACTCCCTTCACTTAACAGAGACTGGAAAAACACAATAGTAAATAAAAGCTGGGTATGAACAAGAGTCTTGATGGAGCATTGGGAGTGTTCAGCTACTGGAGTGGTTCACAGCATCACTTACAGCTGATCCAAGTGATGCTTTTATTTTACAGTGGTGTTTTCCAGGCACAGTCTTTTCCACACCCAAACAGCAATTATTTTACTATTGATCATTCATTTCCAGTGACCTAATTGGAAATGTGCAGCAGTCTGTGTTTTTCAAACAGAATTCACTCCTTTCAGTGGTCAGTTTTCAGACAACCATTGTAGATACCTGTAGAGGAGCTGGCTGTTTCCAGGGGCCTAATCATTCACCTTCAAAATGGGGTGACCATGGTAATCACCACTGTAGAGGTTTCTTAATATCCAGCCTGATGCTGGTGGTGTGAAGACATTTTGAGATGCTCTGGAGTACTTGTCAGGAGGTGACACCAACCTCTCCTTGGCTTTACCTCTCCAAAAACTCTGATGCTTGGCTCTGGAAAGGTTTTTGTAATGCCAGGTTGGAAACCTTGGGACCAGTTGTTGCAAACTCTGGGGACTAGTGCAAGCAAAGGAAGGAGTTGCGCCAGAGCAGAACTGAAGTTTCATGTCTTCACAGACCCCAAAGCATCCAACACCAGCTGCATTGTAGGTAATTCCCCTCCGAATGCATCCAGAATCATAGAATGGTAAGGTTGGAAGGGACCTCAAAGATCATCCAGTTCCAACCCCCTGCCATAGGCAGGGACACCTCCCACTAGCACAGGTCACTCAAGGCCTCATCCAACCTGACCTTGAACACCTCCAGGGAGGGAGCATCCACAACCTCCCTGGGCAACCTGTGCCAGTGCCTCACCATCCTCACTGCAAACAACTTCCTCCTAATATTCAGTTTAAATCTCCCCTTTTCCAGTTAAAACCCAGTTTAAACCCAAGAATGACTCTTCCACTTGCTAAGGTTGGTAGTAGGAGATCCAACAGTTATCAACTTCACCTCCCTGAGGGAGCAGCAGTGGTGAAAAGCAAGGGGTTACCAAAATCCACCCCCTTACACCAACAACAAAACCAGGGAAGCATTTCATCCCCACAACCCCACTCTTGGCTGCAGGAGCCGGTGTAAGGATTGCACAACAAGTCTCTTAGAAATAAAGTGGCTTAAAAATACCTTTTTTATTTTTATTTTCTATTTACATTATGAGAGGCTGAGTGAAAGCAGCAATTTTGTTTTGTCGCAGTCGTTTCGTTTTCTTTTAAACCAATGAAAGTTAATGTTTATAGCAGCCTAGGAGCTGGAAACCCAACTTAGGAAACACTTAATGTTTAGATCTACTTAGTGGTTGGAAAAAACAACTTTTTAAATGCTCCAGCAAGTGGAAACAGCTACCCCTTGTAAACAAACCTTTAGCAAGAAGATATTTCTCAGCAGCGGAAAACCTTAACTGCATGGAGGCGTTTTGAAGCCATCACAGGCTGCCGGCATAACCACCTTCTGTCAGCAGAGACATCAGCCATCAATGGAGACAAAAGGAGAAAGAGTTTCCATGCAGGATGCTCACTGAATGTTTGTT
Source organism: Eubucco bourcierii (assembly GCA_013396675.1). Classification (NCBI taxonomy): domain Eukaryota; kingdom Metazoa; phylum Chordata; class Aves; order Piciformes; family Ramphastidae; genus Eubucco; species Eubucco bourcierii. Next base: position 171,147 of record VWZE01008609.1, read on the forward strand.
TCACAATGATTCACTGTCTCACACACATAATTCATACCCAGATCGAGGTCCAGGTCAATGCTGCCTTACTCTGGTTTCACGTTTTTAGGGTCAGTGAAGTTAAACCAAGACAAACATCAAGGAGTTGGGCACCAGAATTAAAAATATTGGTTGTTTTCTGCAAGTGCAGTAAAATTTCCCAGCTGTAAGATAAACCTGCCAGATATTTTAGTGGTGACCTTGAAAAAAAAAAAAAAATAGCAACCTGCCTGGTGGGTGTTTTGCCTCCAAAACCTCATTTCAACCCTGGTCATGTGCTGTGTTGCTGCTCGCCCTGATCCTGGGTTGAAGTGTCCTTGAGGTGAGCTATGCATGGGAATTTTCACTTCCCAAAGAAACAGTGGAAGTCCCATCAGGATACAGTTAAATGCATCTGACTGGCTGTTGGCAGGGAAGTGTCAGGGATGAACTCATAGCTTTGTGCTTTAAAGCCTCTGCCTGGATGGGTCAGTGCCTGGCCCCACCGCTGCTGTCTGCCGCTGAGCAGTGATGGATGCAGCAGCTTCCCTGGGGCATCCCCCAGTGCATCAGTGGTGACCTGCTGGGATGTGTGACAGCTGCACTGCTGTACCCCCAAGCACCTCACCATCATGATGCTGAACATCAGCAGTGCAGGCCAAGAGGTTGTGCTTCCCATTGTCTCACTGCAGAGGGACAAGTGGACTGGATGTTAGGAGGAAGTTCTTTACAGTGAGGGTGGTGAGGCACTAGAATAGGTTGCCCAGGGAGGTTGTGGATGCTCCTTCCCTGGAGGTGTTCAAGACCAAGTTGGATGAGACCTTGAGTGAGCTGTACTAGTGGGAGGTGTCCCTGCCTATGGCAAGGGGTTGGAACTGGATGATCTTTGAGGTGACTTCCAATCTTACCATTCTATGATTCTATGATTCTATGATAAGTGACCAAGGAGTGGGAAAACACCCCAGTGGGGCAGGAGCTTTTACAAAGCCCCAGCTCACAAGCAGGAAGGCTGGGAAGAGATGGGATGATGATTTAGGGATGAACTCCCTACAACAACAGGGTTGCTGGGATGAGATGCCCATGTACCCCTCACCCAAATTTGGTAATTTAATGGTGAATACTCAGGGCTGGCTAGGTGAGATGCCCATGTACCACCTCACCCAAATGTGATGATTTGGGGGTGAATGCTCTTCAGCAACAGGGCTGCTGGGGTGAGATGCTCATGTACCCCTCACCCCAATTTGATGATTTAGGATGAGCACCCTGCAACAACAGGGCTGCTGGGGTGAGATGCCCATGTACCCCTCACCCAAATTTGATGATTTAGGATGAGCACCCTGCAACAACAGGGCTGCTGAGGTGAGATGCTCATGTAACCCTCACCCATATTTGATGATTTAGGGGTGAATGCCCTTCAGTGACAGGGTTGCCTGGGTGTGATGCCTATGTACCCCTCACCCAAATTTGATGATCTAGGATGAACACCTTCCAGCAAAAGAACTGCCAGGGTGAGATGCCCATGTACCCCTCACCCAAGTTTGATGATTTAGGATGAACACCCTGCAGCAACAGGCCTGCCAGAATGAGATGCCCGTGTGCCACTCACCCAAACTTGAGCTCCCCTGTGCTGCCTGGCTCTGGTTTGCAAGGAGCAGCCACTTGGCACTGTATGAGTCTGGGAGCAAAAACTAAGGTCCAATACACTCCTCCTGCAGGCTCATTTCCTTCGAAACAATTGGGAGCTTTGATCCCGTGCTGTGAGCTAAAACCTGTGACTGTTCTCACTGTGCACCCTCGGCGGGGCTAAAAAAAAACCCCCCGCGGCAACCAACAATGCGCTCGGCTGAGCCACGCTGCCGCTGACTAAGCCCTGTCCCGAGGTTAGGTAATTTCCTCACATAAATCTCTTTTCAAGAAGGATTTTAAACAGACTTTAACTACTACCAGACCTCTCTCCTCTGGATTTGATCCTGAGGAAATACCTGATAATAAACAAATACCTTGCTGGGATCCTCAGGCTTGCCAGAAATGACAGTTGATTTAAAAATCACTTTTTTTCAACCCCCTCACTTTTTCAGTTTTTTTCCTTCTGTTTTCTCACTTTACCCTTTTTTTTTAGGTTAAAAAAAAAAAAAAAAGGGAATGAAATTGTAACCATAGAGAGCTAAGAAGGTGTTGCAGAGCAAACAAGCCCCAGTAAAGTTAACATCCATGGAGGGATAGCATTTCACTGCCTTATGCTTCCAAAACACCTAAACCACTGCTATATCCTCTACCTAATTTAAGATTTCCATTTGGGTCTGGATCAGCAGTTAGACATTTCCAGGGATGCTATTAAAGCCAGTAAGACTCATCAAGGTTCAGCATCGCAGTGCTGCATCCTGTGGGAAACTCAGGTACCTAAAATGTGCAGCACAAGTCCTGGGCTAGGCACCAATACTTGTACCTATAGTACCAGGTTGTAGTACCAGGCTATAGCACCAAGCTATGTTTACACCTCCTGATCCTTTTTAACTTCATTTTGTAAGAAAATGTATCTGAAGGAGGCCTACAGGAAGGCTGGGGAGGGATTATTTGCAAGATCTTGCAATGACAGGACAAGGGGCAGTGGGTTTAAACTGACAGGGGGGAGATTTAGACTGGATGTTAGGAGGAAGTTCTTTGCAGTGAGGGTGGTGAGGCACTGGCACAGGTTGCCCAGGGAGGTTGTGGCTGCTCCCTCCCTGGAGGTGTTCAAGGCCAGGTTGGAGGAGGCCTTGAGAGACCTGTACTAGTGGGAGGTGTCTCTGCCTATGGCAGAGGGTTGGAACTGGATGATCCTTGAGGTCACTTCCAACCTTACCATTCTATGAAAATAAAGCTGAAAATCACAGAATCATTGAACCACAGAATCAATTGTTTAAAGTTGGCAAAGACCTTTAAGCTCATCAAGTCTGAGGTAAGGCACTTTTACATCTGTATCAGCTGGGCAGAGTCCTCCATGCATGATAAATTCGTCTCAGCACTTTCCCATGCAAAAAGCCAAATTTCCTCCTCCAAAGCACTGTCCCAGCTCCCTCCAGTGCTGGCCCAGTTTCAGTGATGGGCTGAGCTGTTATTAAAACTGTTGTTTGTGTTGCTGTTTTGGTTTGTAAATTCAGAGAACATGAGACTAAATAAACGTAGGATTATTACCATAATGGCCCGATTGAAGGAAAATGTTTGTATTTGGTGACCAGCAGGGAGCAACTTGAGAAGAGGGAAAAGGCAACATGCAAAGACTGTGCCTCATGTTGCAGTCCCTCTCCACCTCTTTGTGGTTGATGCCCCTTCAAGAAGGCAGGGAGGGAGGGACATTGCCATAGATAAAAGCCAGCTATCCACGTGGGTGAGGATGGAGGAGGATTTTTAAATCCCTAAGGCCTTCTCCTGGCTAGAAGCAACTTCCAGCAGAGCTGTTAAAGCCCACCAGCATGGTGTCTGTAAGTTACAAGGAGATTCATAGAATCATAGAATGTCAGGGGGTGGAAAGGATCTCGAAGAGCTCATCTGGTGCAGCCCCCCTGCCAGAGCAGGATCACCCAGAGCAGATCACACCGGAATGCATTCAGATGGTTCTTGAATATCTCCAGAAAGGGAGACTCTACAGCCTCCCTGGGCAGCTTGTTCCTGTACTCTGTCACCCTTATGGTGAAAAAAATTCTTCCTCAGGTTCACATGGAACCTCCTATGCCTCAACTTCCACTCATTACCCCTTGTCCTGTCACTGGGCATCACCAGTGGGCATCATCGAAGATCATGTTGGGTGATTCTGTGCTCCACAACTTCCCTGCAGGTGTTCAAGGCCTTGAATGACCTGAACTAGTGGGAGGTGTCCCTGCCTATGGCAGGAGGTTTGAACTAGATGATCTTTGAGGTCCCTTCCCACCTTACCATTCTGTGATTCTAAGAAGAGGCTGGCTCCAGCCTCCTGGCACTCACTCCTTGCATGTTTATAAACATTGAAGAGGTCACCATAAGTATTAATGAGGTCACCATTGAGATTAATGTCTTGTGCTTGCTGCAATCTTCTGGAGACTTTTGAGATCTCTTTCTTCTGGTGGTAAGAGATAAAGAGATAAAGTTGCTTTTTTTTTTTTTCTGTCTTCTTTCCAGAGCTTCCTCAGGAGAGAGGGACCATTTTCCTTAGCCCATGTTAGAGCTGCTGAAGTTCATGACCAGGCACACACTTGGGAAATGAGAGTCTTGCCAAACAGCCTGGGCTGGGGATTAGCCAAATGGCTCACTTGGGTTTATAAACTTCTCCTGGGGTACCTGAGATGTGTCCTCTGCACTTGTGTCGATCAGGAAGATGTGACTTACATCACTTGCCAGTAACTCAGCCTTCAGCTGCAGACCAGGAAAATGTCTAAGCCTGTGATTTAATTAAATCATGCTTCTAATCTGACTTCCTGTGCTTAACCCTCAGATCACTCCTGGTGTTTCATGTCAAGGACATGTCTGTCTCAATGTCTGAAAGATAAAGTTTCATTGAGCAAGTGATTTATTACTCTCTAGCAGGGATTAACAAAGTGTATCTGCTTGGAGGGTTTGGGAAGAGGGAGATCACTATTTATCAATTTCTGTGCTGGGGGGAACATGGGAGGCTGCAAGGCAGATGTCAGTGTGATGGTTGCAATGAGCACCTGAGTCATAGCTAGAGGTGATCCCCCATGCACAGCCCCAAAGCCACTAACATGGACAAGGCACTGAGGACCTGATTTTGGTTTCAGTCATACTCTTTCTATATAAGTACACCATGTGGTGTAAGTGCCAATACCTCCCATGCAGGTAAACTTCCTGGTGCTTCATTCAGTCATCAAACCATGTTCATCCTGCAGAATCATAGGACCACACAGGTTGGCAAAACCCCTCAGGATCACCAAGTCCAACCCTACTCTACAAGGTTCATAGAATCATAGAATGGTAAGGTTGGAAGGGACCTCAAGGATCACCCAGTTCCAACCCCCTGCCATAGGCAGGGACACCTCCCACTAGCACAGCTCACTCAAGGCCTCCTCCAACCTGGCCTTGAACACCTCCAGGGAGGGAGCAGCCACAACCTCCCTGGGCAACCTGTGCCANAATACCAACTGAACTTTAATCAGTATTTATGCATTTAAGGAGTTTTCCTGACAGAACCTGGAATTAAAGAAGGATCATTTAGAAACAGAAGGACCAGCACTGCAAGCCTGTGTTTGGGACTGTGCCTCAAATCATATCTATTTGATTCTGACTTTCTGCCCAGCTATCCAGTGGAAACTTTATTTTTAATTTCCATTTAAAAAGCAGATTTACTTCTTTGAAGGCAACCAAACTAGCAGTGGTTTGGTTTCTCTCTCCCTAATTTTATCCAACTATGCCCATCATCTTGGTTATTTAATTCTCTTTCTCTCTTAATCTAGTTTTAGATTTTCTTTCAATAATCAGTCAGCACACATGTAAAAGCAGCTGATGGAGCTCTTGGAGATGGAACAGCAGGTCCAGCTGTACTTCCAGAGAGGTATCCTTTTGTCTTAAGTGATATTCAGTTGCTGTTCTGACATACTGGGAGAGGTTGTGGAAGGCAAAGGAGCTGCAGAAGATGCCATGCAAGCTGCAGAGTGAAACCATCATGGAGCATGAACATAGCATACTGGTGGATGGATTCAAAGAAAGAGCAGAGGTACTCTGGTTGGGATGAAGATGTGCTAGGTGATGTTTTAAGTTAGCCATAGCAGCTTCCAGCTGTTTTCTCTTCGCTCTGTGCATAGAAGCTCTGGGCTCAAGCAGGTTAGTTAGGCAGTCGTTTGTAGGTGTGGCCATATCTGTCCTCCTGAGTTATTGATGGGCTCAAAACAGACTTCATGCCTTTGAAGTTCACCTCTTAGACATCAACATGACTTTTAACAACTGGTTGTTCCCAGGGGTCCAAGCAGAACTTAGCTTTAGAAGACATTGGGAGACATCCATCCATTTACATCCCTTCTTTAATGTGTAAAAAAAAAAACAAAAAAACAACTAAAATGGATATATATATTTAGACTGCTCTCTATGGGTGTCTTGTAAAATCATTAGAAGCAGATTCAAAGGCCAAGAAGGAACTAAGTGATTGTTGCAGGGTTGCCAGATCTTGTCTGCACTGAGTAAAAGGAGAGGAGAGGAGTGCTTGGGGTGCCTGTGCTGCATGATCTCAGCAGAGCTCCGAGGTGCTGGGAGGAAAAGCTCCACCACACCCTGGCCACCGCATCCAAGGAAAATAGGAAAGAAGGAAGAAAGGAATATCTGTGCTATTGCTTCTCGTTGTGTCTGTTTGAAGATGTGATATACCAAGACTTCCTGTAATTACATGTAATAGCTAGAGGGGGAAGAGAGCAAATATAAGGCAGAACAATTAATTCATTTCAATCTGTCACTAAGACTTTTGTGAGCCAACCTGTAAATAACTCCACGATTCAAGTAACTTTGTTTGCATAACTCAGCTCAAACCCCACAAAGCTGAGGGACCCAGCATTTTCCCCCTTGCTTCTTGCACATGAAGTGCTATTTGAGACACTAATAGTCTGTAAATCTGCCTCTGTGGCAGGACACCAGCTTCGAGTGGATGAAGCAAGGTCCCCGTGCCAGCATCCGTGCCTAAAATTAGCACTGAAGATATTGGATTCTCGAGTGCTTTATTCCCTTTTTCCTCTCACAACAGCACAGGATTTTTTGGCATGCTGCTGAGGACCAGTTAATAATATTAGCCTGTGGTTACTGCACCATTAAAACAAACCAGAGCTGAGCACCTTTGGTTCAGGAGATGGATAATAATTGTGCTCCCACAGCCCTCCCTAGCACACACTGCCTCCAATCAGCCTACTGGGATAACTGGACAGTGCTGTTCAGGAGCCAGTGGGCTTGGATCTTTGCAGTAATCATCTGCATATGGCAGGAGAATATGAGTCTGAGAAAGGTAGGGTGGCTGGGTGGCATCTGGCCAGAAGTCACAAAGGCTCAGGGATCCTGTTAATGATGCAATGACAGGACAAGGGGCAATGGCTTTGAACTGGCAGAGGGAAGACTGAAACTGGATGTTAGGAGGAAGTTCTTTGCAGTGAGGGTGGTGAGACACTGGCACAGGTTACCCAGGGAGGTTGTGGCTGCTCCCTCCCTGGAGGTGTTCAAGGCCAGGTTAGATGAGGCCTTGAGTAACCTGTGCTAGTGGGAGGTGTCCCTGCCTATGGCAGGGGGTTGGAACTGGATGATCTTTGAGGTCCCTTCCAATCTTACCATTGTGTGATTCTATGATTCTATGTGCAGCATTACAGGTGACTGCTCCATCATGAATGGGTTTCGAAGTCATAGAACCATAGAATCATAGAATCAACCAGGTTGGAAGAGACTTCCAAGCTCATCCAGCCCAACCTAGCACACAGCCCTAGCCAAGCAACCAGACCATGGAGGTGACTCCATCCCTGGAGGTGTTTAAGGCCAGGCTGGATGAGGCTGTGGCCAACCTGATCTATTGTGAGGTGTCCCTGGGCATGGCAGAGGGCTTGGAACTGGATGATCCTTGTGGTCCCTTCCAATCCTGAATGATTCTATGATTCTATGATTGTCTGGAGGTGTTTCTGCAAACCTGACCCACTAACTATTATTTTATATACACACACACACACACACATATAATATATATACATATACACACACACACACACATGTGCATATATATGTATACATATACACATACACACACACACATAGATATGTTTGTATATGTATATGTATGTGTTTTATTTATTTATACTGTATATTTATACATTTATATATTATATATATTTTATATACCTTTATATATAAATATGTTTGGGGTTTTGGGGTTTTTTTTAATGTATAGATGTTGTTATTTCCCACCAAATGCTTCCCTCTCTCCATTTCTAAAGAGGCATTTGGCTGACCAGCATGTAGAGAGTAGAAAAGTTCCATGACATCACTTGCAGGTGGATCAGGCAGAGGTTATCTTTACCACCAAGTTTTTATTTTGTTAGATATTACCAGGGGAAAAAAAAACAAACCAAACCAAACAAATAAAAAACCAAACTAAAAAGCCCCAATGGTCTGACTGAACTCCAGCCCACCAGCAGCAAAATTTCACACAGCCATCAACTCCAAAAGATGAGCAAGCTTTAGGAGAAGCAACCAAGGGACCTGTTTTCTTTAGCAAACATTTTTAAAACCTCTAAGTCTCTTGGAGTTTTTCAATCCCAGAATAACCTCTGAAGTACAGGGATGCTTTGCTTTGCTTTTTTTTTTTTTTTTTTCTCTCTCATTTTGTCAACAAGTCCCAGTACAGATTGGTTCTGGAGAAATCTGAGAGCCTGCCTTAGGTTCAGATAAGTGGAGGAGGCTTGGCATCTCTGTCCTACTAAATTAATCCTCCCAATTCAACTCAGCCATGGAGACCCCATAAATTTCAGCAGGACTGATGAGAATCCTACAGCTTCATGGAAGGAGGCATCCTGACTCGACATTTCCACTTCAGGTCAGACACAGCAATGTCATAACACAAGAATAGCCTCAAAATTTTCCATCCTTTAAGGACTTTGTTCAGCTCTGTTCAAGCAGGAGTGAAAGTGGCGGAGCTTTTGCTGCATCCCAGCTAAGTCTGACCTAATCCTGGTTTAGGAACAGCACTCCAGAATTTGTTGCAAGATTATTTCTGCTGAGAAACCTCTGACAAAACTTTTTCTTCATGTGTAATCTGCTTCTGTGGGTTTGGCTTTAAATGGAGGGGGGAAAAAAAAAATAAATTTCACCATAGACCTAAATTTATTAACAGGTTCCTGCATCTCAGAGTCACAGAATCACAGAAGCATCCAGGCTGGCAAAGCCTCTCAGGATCAGAATCACAGAATCACAGAAGCATCCAGGCTGGCAAAGCCTCTCAGGATCACCAAGGCCAACCTAGAACCCTACTCTACACGATTCACCTTAAACCATAGCCCTAAGCTCCACATCCAAACCACCCTTAAACACCTCCAGGGTTGGGGATTCCACCACCTCCCTGGGCAGCTCATTCCAGTCCCTGACCACTCTCTCTGTGAAAAACTTTTTCTTAATGTCCAATCTAAACCTGCCCAGCCTCAGCTTGAGGCCATTCCCCCTTTTCCTGTCTCCAGTTACCTGTGAGCAGAGCCCAGCAGCAGCCTTTCCACAACTTCCCTTCAGGTAGGTGTAGACAGCAGTGAGGTCTCCCCTGAACCTTCTCTTACTCAAACTAAGGAGCATCCTCATCTGTTACAAATGCCTAAATAAATTAAATGAAGAAAACCACTGAGTATCAACAATATTGACTAGAATTCATGGAATGGCATCATGGAATCAGTCAGGGTTGGAAGGGACCACAAGGATCATCCAGCTTCAACCCCCTTTGCCAAAGGCAGGGACACCTTACCCTAGGTCAGGCTGGCCAGAGCCTCATCCAGCCTGGCCTTAAACACCTCCAGGGATGGGGCCTCAACCACCTCCCTGTGCAATGTCTTCCAGACTCTCAGCACTCTCATGCTGAAGAACTTCCTCCTCACCTCCAGTCTGAACCTCCTCACTTCCAGCTTTGCTCCACTCCCCTTGTCCTGTCACTATTTGATAGCCTAAGAAGTCCCTCCCCAATCTCATATTGGCTCTCTGCAAGGGGAAAGGCTGATCAATATTTTTGAAGATCTAAAGTCCTTTTGGGCTTAGATGGAAGGGTGAATTCCTGAGTTAATGCAGGGTGAAAGAGCTGCAAGTGAGATTCAGGTTGTTATTAGAGGGATGAAAATATATGGAGGGGAAAAATGTGAGGGCAGGGGCTGAAAAAGCTGCGAGTGAGATTCAGGTTGTTATTAGAAGTCTGAAAATATATGGAGGGGAAAAATCTATCATCTTCATTTTCCACAGGATTTCAAAGGAAAAAGCAACCACTTTTGAGTTAAAGCCCTGAAAAAAAAAAGATCACCTCTAATTCTGCAAGTTATGCATCTATAAATCAGTCTAATAACACAGAGCTGGCCACAAAGCAAATATATCTTCTAGCCCCAGTAACTAGAAGGGAGATTCTCTTCTTCAAGAGTTGTTCATAATTCACTATAATTGGTTGGGAAGTGAGGGCAGAGACAACTTAATTCATTCACAATTGGCAAGGCTGTTATTTCAGCACAAAAATATTGAGCTATATGAAAACCATCTGGTGTCAACAGAAGGCATCCCTGTGGTCAAGCAACAGCTTGGTACCAGTGGATGTTGTTTTAAAAGTCCCAGGACTGGAAGGTTGGTGGGTTCCAGCCCAGGCACAAAAGCTTCTCTTGTGATGAGAATGGTGACAGTCAAAAGTGCAGAGTGCTGCTTAGCTGATGTGAAAGTGTCTTTTGTTTTGTCTTTTCCTACTTTGGAGACCTTGCCCATTTGCAATTGTTGTGCTGTAGGTGGTGGGAGGATGATGGGAGGGTGATGGGAGGGTGATGGGAGAGTGATGGGAGGGTGATGGGAGAGTGATGGGAGGATGATGGGAGGGTGATGGGAGG